>BMAO01022387.1:0-296974 GCA_019973975.1 Trichonephila clavata | reverse complement strand
GTGACGTTTGATTCAATAATGGTAGCGTGTTTGAAATATAATTTAGTTTAATTGTCACAGCTATTATTTACATTAATATACAGTTTCACTATGAGATGATTTTAAGTCCAAAATAATTTTGTGAGGGAGGGATCTTGTTGGTGTCCGTTCCATGCGAAGTTTCCGCTGTTCTCCTCTCTGCGGTTCACCGACGTCCGCGTCCCTTTCACCCCACATCCGGTGGAGGCGAAATGCTTCCCTCGGTCAAAGTTGCAGGGGCTAATTAAGACACGTCCGTCGCAGTATATTAGCGACTGCAGGTGGTTTTGCACGTGTGGTCATCATTCTTCTAAAACTGACCCGGCCGTGGGAAGCAAGTCCAGATGTCTCAAGGGGGACGCACATACGTTACAGCTTTTCCTCCCCTCTTTCAGACTTTTCGTAAGGAAAAGTTCAGGGTCGATGATGGTAACCGAGGTGACTGACCTTTGGAGTTGTCGGACACACAGGGAAAATATTCCTTTGAATAAGTTCTGTCATATTTCTGAGTTGTAATTAAATCTAATGAACTTACAATTAAATTCGAAATGCTTACCGCGAGTGAGTGTTATTGCAAGGGAACTTACACAAATGCTAATCACGAAAGAATAATCATTACCAATATAAGAAGTATTCTTATTATTAAAATTTTAAACACTCATACACAGTACTTATTAAAATCATAATAAAAACATGTTGCTATAATATGCTTAAGGTACCATCTTACACATAAAACATTCTTCCCAATATCCTCATTAACGGGTAATACTAATGAATAATAAGACAGATCCATAATAAACCCAAGGTAGAACACATATTAAGCAATTCAATATTATTACATTCCATGTGTGGATCCTTTTAACATACATATCCATTCAAAATTAATTTCAGTATTAGTAAGAACATTATTTACCGACAATTACTAATCATTAGCAAATACATATGATTGACACCATTTATTAACTATTTACATTTAACAATATTCCACAACTAATAATCACGACAAACAAACATGACTATCATTTCCTAATCATCGATCGCTGATCTGCTGAGACTATCTGCATTTTTATGACTTTTACCCGATCGATGTTCAATTCTAAAATTATATGGTTGCAATGCCAAAGCCCATCGCATTAATCTAGGGTTAGAACTAACGTTTTTATTTACCCATACTAAAGGGTTGTGGTCGGTCATAACTAAAAATGAATTTCCATCTAAATAATAATGTAACCTTTTAATTGCGAACACAATACTAGCACATTCCTTCTCGTTCGTATAATAACGTTTCTCAACATCTGAAAATTTTTTACTCAGATAAAGGATTGGGTGCTCCTCTCCTTGGTCATTTAATTGAGTTAACACCACCCCCATGCCATAATCAGAGGCGTCGGTTTGAACGATAAACTCCCGTTCAAAATTTGGCGAGTACAAGACTTTCATCTTTTTTAAATCTCGGAATGCATTTTCACAGTCGGTTGTCCAATTAACCTCCCCGAGTCTTGCCTTCCCCTTCAACGCGTCTGTCAACGGTGCGGCTATTACCGAGAACTGATTTATATATCTACTGTAGTACCCCGCTAAACCAAGGAACGCTCGTATATGTGTTTTTGTACGAGGGGTAGGGAACTCAAGAACAGACTGAACTTTGACCTCGGAAGGAGTGCGGAACCCCTGACCCTCCACATGACCTAAGAATTTGACATTCTGTTATGCAAACTTACATTTCGAGGGTTTTATTGTTAATTGGGATCTCCTGATTCTTTGCAGTACTATTTCCACATGTTTAAGATGTGACTCCCACGTATCCGAAAAGATAGCGATATCGTCTAGATAAGGGACAACGAAATGCTCTAGACCGTTTAGTAATCCTGCCATGAGTTTACTAAAAAAATATGGGGCATTCTTTAATCCGAAACTCATTCTTAGGGGTCTGTAAGTACCAAAACTAGTACAAAAAGCTGCGTATCGTTGTGCAGTTTTACTCAGAGGAATTTGCCAATATCCTTTAGATAAATCTAAAATGGTAATAAATTTAGCGGAGGAGACCTGTTCTACGCGTTCTTCGATGTTGGGTAGAGGAAAGTACTCCGTTCTAATAATTCCGTTTAATTTCCGATATTCGACACAAGGTCGAGGATCCTTGCCAGGTACCTCAACTAAAATCATAGGGGACATATAATCCGATTCTCCTACCTCAATGATTCCTAATTTTAACATTCGATTAATTTCGTTTTTTAAAATTTCATTTTGTCGGTGCGACATTCGGTACGGCTTCGTTCTAATTGGCTTATCATTAACCAACTGGATCTCGTGTACAACCAGATTAGTTAAACCGGGATCGTTTGAGAAACATTTAGAATGTTTATTTAGTAATTCGCGCAGCTGATTAACTTGTGTGTCTTGAAGACATTTGTTTAACTCGCTAGCCTGGATGACATCCTCGAAATCATAAATGATGGAATTGTTTTCTAAGTATGGGATTTCTAAATCCTGGTCAGCGAGAGATTGGTGTGCTTCATCGGTAATTATTAAGTTAACATGTTCCGGCCTTTTATAATACGGTTTTAGCATATTTATATGATAGATTTGAGAGGTTTCTCGTCTGCCGGGAATTTCTACCAAATAGTTCGTTTCGGAAATTTTATTTAAAACCGTCCCAGGACTGTACTGCTAATTTATTCGCTCGAGATGTAGCCAAAACAAGTACTAAATCTCCATCCTTAAATTCGCGTTTTACTGCATTTTTATCATACCAAGTTTTCCTCTTAATTTGCATCTCTTCCATTTTATCTATAGCTATCTCCTGACACCTTTTTAATCTATTAATTAACTTAAACACATATTCAGTGACGAGATCATTTTCTTCTTCCGGTTCCATCCAATGTTCCATTACTAATGTTTCTGGAGTCCGCAAATTTTTCCCATACACCAACTCTGACGGTGAGTTACAGTTCGCAACGCTAAAAGAATAGGCGGAAGATGTTTGTCCCACTCGGAGCCTGCCTCTAAACATAAGACTCGCAAGAGTCGTTTCAATGTTCGATGAAATCGCTCAATAGGGTTACTCTGAGGATGATACACAGAACTATGCCGGACAAGTATTCCGAATCTTTCAAAAAACTCGGTAGTCAGAGCACTGGTAAAGGAAGTACCCTGGTCACATTGTATTTCCCGTGGAAAACCCATACGACTAAAGATATTTAACAGAGCATCTGTAACACTAACCGAACTGATATCAGCCACCGGGATAGCTTCAGGGAATTTTGATGACATGCATATGGCCGTAATAAGATATCGATTCCCATTAGATGTGATTGGGAGAGGCCCACATGCATCAATATTTAGCTTAGTAAAAACCTCCTGAATAACCGGGACCAATTTTAGTGGAGATTTCTTTTTCTCATTTGGCTTCCCAGCCCTCTGACACTGATCGCAAGTTTTTACGTACGCTTCTATATCCTTATAACAATTCGGCCAATAAAAATATCGGTTTAACTTGTCTTTAGTTTTCGTAACCCCAGATGTGCAGAGGTTCCTTCATGACACAACGATTTAATTTGCTCACGGAACCTTTCTGGCACTACTATTAATTTAGCCACATTACCTAACTTATCCTCGCGTTTTTTGACGAGTAACCCGTTTTCTAGAGAATAAGCCTTATTTATTGCCTGCACCTGACTGACTGCTTGTTCGTACAATGATTTAATATCCTCGCTATTTTTTTTAGCTTCAATTAACTCATCTCGAGTAACTTTTAGCAGCTCTAACTCCGGAACATATTTCTGCAGTTCAGGGATTAAAATTTGCTCCTCTGCCTCCGGAGAAACAATTATAGCCTCATCTTCCCCTTTCCTATCGCTACAGCTATTTAACTCTATTTCTTTTCTAGCCGCTGTGGTTTGAGACCTTGTCTGAACAGCATTGACTACCTCAACTGAAAGAAAATCATAGCCTAAATTTTCTTTTATTAGTTCGGCCGTTTTGTTTCCGAGCAAATACCGACCATGTTGATTCAAATGATTACCACAAACTGCTGCTTTAGTTTGCACCATTCCGAAGTTTCCGGAAATTTCCACGACCGCCAAGGGTAAGCAAACCAATTCTGAGCTTAACGGTTGTTTAACCCAGACCTTTTCACCGGAGAAGGAAGAAGAATTAATGTATGTAGCACACACCAAATCTATTGTTGCCCCCGTATCCCTAAGTATATCTATTTCTTGACCATTCACAGAGGCCTTTGTTACATATGAACCAAGAAAATCCGAGTTCCCCTTTCCTTCAATATTATTGAGAGACTCCGTTGCTTTATTCCTATTTAATTTCGGGCATGCCGCCTTTATATGTCCGGGCAGGTTGCAATGGAAACATTTTTGTATCACGCGTCTTTCGAAAACTCTCCCCCTATCGCTCTCATGAAGAGAAACCACTGGTTTAGGGGGAATTTCCCCGAACCTAGTCTTCTTCTCCCTAAACCCGGAAGTTGGCAACTTTCTCTCGTTCCTGCTGAATTTATCCGCGGTTTTTGAATTTATTTTCCTGACATCCTCGTAGTTGTCAAAGAGTTCGGCTATTTGAGTAGATGATTTGAGATTCGCCCAATCATCTAAGAAATGTTCTCTCATACTAGCATACGCGCGTTTTTTTAGTTGGTCGATAACCATTAAATCTTTAAGGTCCTCAAACGACTCGATCTCTAGGCCGATTAGCCACTCCTCTAAATAATTAGTCATTTCAAAGGTGAAGTCTTTCCAGGTACTATCCGATTTCTTTTGGTGTTGAACAAATCTCTGGCGAAAGACTTCCGGACTTAACTTAAATCGTTTAAGTAATAATTTTTTAATATAGTCATAATTTTCTGCTTGTTCCTCCGGCTCGCGAGCAATGAACTGCACGATATCCAAAGGTAACAAACCTAATAAATGCCCTACCCAGTCTGTTTTTTCAATTAAAGCCCTTTTAGCCTGACGTTCAAAAATCACCAAATACAAACTAATATCTGACTGATTTGGATTAAAATCTGGGATTAATTTTCTTAAATTTACATTCGAGGTTACAGAACGGGGATTTATACAGCCGGTTGATTCATCGTTTACACTATGTCCGGATTCTATTTTAAATCTTTCTAGATCAAATTTTAATTGTAATTCTTTCTCTTTCAACGCGTGCTCCGCTAATCTCAAGGTCTCTGCTCTTTCTGATTCTTCAAATCTAATTTTTTCTGCCCTTTCTGATTCTGAAAATCTTATTTTTTCTGCCCTTTCCCATTCCTCTTCAATTTTCCTATTTGCAATAATAGTCTCAAACAGATTTTTTACGAATTCCTCTTCGTAACCCTCACTGTTAGTGATTGCGGTTTTGAGGTTAGGGACAGTCATGTTTGGTGTGACATCTACCCCTAATTCCTCTGCGAGTAGCAACATATCTTGCTTTTTCCCTTTTCCGAGAAAAGCCATTTTTGAACAATATCAGCACAATATATTTGTTAAAATTCACACAATATTTACTACTCTCTAGTATCACAATAACACTGGTCCCATGCAAACACAGAAACAACCAAAGAAAAATTTTAACACAGTAAAATAATCAAAACTATCAAGAAACTTAAAAACACAATAAATCTTAAGCTAAAAGTTGCACACAATACTCGTATTTACAATTCTCTAGAACCACAATAACATTGTTCCCGAGCAAGAAAAAACACTAAGTATCTCAAAATTTGTAGTAGAAATTTTAGAAAGCAACTAATACAACTCAAGAAATATAACAGTACTCACCCCTTTTGAAGTACTATCTGCTGGAACTTGGGAATACCGAAGATCCGGTTGACATTTCTTGCTTTAAAGATGATTTCAATTTTCAAAACACACACAAAAGGATTTTCTTTATTGATGGGATAGCTTATCCACTATCAAATCTCGGCCTTCTGAGTTGCTTTTCTTTTCTCTAAAGGATAGTTTTATCCTTATTTCCAAGCTCATGCGTCTTTTTTCTACGTGCAGTTTGCAGAGCTCCCGTAATAAACCAGAATCACCAAATCACCTCCTCTCACGGGTCCGGTAATCTCTATTATTTTTTTATTAATCCTTAGCGCTGACACCACTTTCGTTAATGCTGTGACGTTTGATTCAATAATGGTAGCGTGTTTGAAATATAGTTTAGTTTAATTGTCACAGCTATTATTTACATTAATATACAAGTTTCACTATGAGATGATTTTAAAGTCCAAAATAATTTTGTGAGGGAGGGATCTTGTTGGTGTCCGTTCCAAGCGAAGTTTTCCGCTGTTCTCCCTTCTCTGCGGTTCACCGACGTCCGCGCGTCCCCTTTCACCCCCACATCCGGTGGAGGCGAAATGCTTCCCTCGGGTCAAAGGTTGCAGGGGCTAATTAAGACACGTCCGTCGCAGTATATTAGCGACTGCAGGTGGTTTTGCACGTGTGGTCATCATTCTTCTAAAACTGACCCGGCCGTGGGAAGCAAGTCCCAGATGTCTCAAGGGGGGGGGGACGCACATACGTTACAATACATACATACATACATACATACATACATACATGCATGCATGCATATATGCATACATACATACATACATACACACATACACACATACACACATACACACATGCATACATACATACATACACACATACACACACACATACATACACACATACACACATACACACACACATTGTAAGTTAAATAAAAACTTTTAAAAAAACCACAAGAGTTGAACTCACAAACCGTTGCAACACCAGGTTCAATTTTCAAAATCAAAGAATTAAAAGAATTTTTTAAAGAATCTTTACAATACTCCATCTCAGTTTAACTTGGCAGTGTTGAGAACGGTATACAATGTATCAATCTACTCGAAGAATAGCTCTACTTTTTATGTTTGGAATTTAAATCCAAGAAAATCTATAGAAATTTGTAAGAAAAAAAGGTCATACGTTGTAGAAATTAGGATTTTAAGAATACTACACTTCAAGTTAATCTCATGTTAAAAGCATTTATTTTTTAAACAAAGTTAATTAATGCAGTCAACAGAGCTACGTTATGAAATTCCAGTTTGGCTGAAAACCGATTTTCAACGCCAACTTTTGTCATTGTTTAACAATAACATTATTTCAATAATGCAGACATATCGAAGTTGGTGCCCAAAACCAGTTTTTTAATCTTTTTAATTAATATCTTTTAATTAATTGCAATGTCAGAATATAAATAGTCAAAACATGCATTGTCATCCAAACTAAATGTGTATACAAAAATTCAGCTCAATCGGTTGAAGATATAAGCTTCAAAATTAAGTTGCAAGATTCCACCCGAACAAATTACCTACATTGCAAGTTAAATAAAAGCTTGTAAAAATCAACTTGATTTAAGATCACAGTTCTTGAACTCTTGCAGTCTTCTAATTCTTTATCGTTGACTTTAACACGTCTCCAATAGTTAAACTAATAACTTTCTTAATATTCCAACTTCTGGCTTCCCACACTGTTTACGTATACGTTTCACTCCGATTCACTTCACTTCTAATCTATTCTAACTTCACTAACTCTCAACCTCGCGACTAAAGAATATATATATTAAATTTAATTTGCATAATCACGCTTTCTGTCTTTTCGGAGAAGGTTGGTTGATAAAAAATTCTAACCCAAAAGAATTCCCCAGAGTTGAATTGAAAGACGCGTGTAGATCCGTCACAAACATACATAAAAAAACAAAATAATACAATTTACGTACAATTTAATGATTATTTTAGAGTTTGACAATTACAAAGGGAGGAGGTCAATAAGACGCTGGTCCACCTCTGGCCTGGTTTCAAGCTGTTACACGGTGCGGCAAAGACTGATAACGTTCCCGAATGGTGTCCTGTGTAACTTCGAGTCAAAAGGTCTCCAACTGTAGAGCTGAATCGTCAACAACCTCAAGTCTTCCGACTATGATGTGGTCCTAAGCCGATCGCTGCTGTACTGACTCTGATATCTGTCGTTGTTGACCCACTCTTGCCACATCACTTCAACGTAGATGTCGAGAGATTCTTCGATTCGTCAAACCAGCTTCTTTCAATTCGATAAAATGACCTTCTTCAAACTCTGACATCAGCTCGTAATGTGCACGAATTCTTCAACGGGGTATTGTTACATCCGACATGAGGTATAGCAGTCGAAATACAACAGAACATTTGATCACCAGATTGAGAATCTGTGACGGATCTATACGCGATCTTCAACTAAAGAGTTCCTTTGGATATTCTTTTGGGCCAGCAAATTTTAACCAATCTTCTCCTAAAAGAAGGAAACGTGATATGCAAATTAAATTTATAATATGTATTCCTTCTTCGCGAGTTAAAGAGTTAGTGAATTGTGAGTAGATTAGAAATGAAGTGAATACTGTGAATAATTAGTTAGTTGGCAGTGAAGAGAATAGGTAAACAAAAAGTAAGAAAGTCAGAAGTTTAGCTAACAAGATAGTTACAAGGTGAAACTTACCAGAATTGGCTTAAGTCCTTGTAAAAGATTATAACCAAGAAGTGTTTGAGTCCAGTTGCATAAGTTCAGGTACTGTCACCTTATATTAAGTTGATGTCTAGAGTGTTAAAGTAGTAGTGAGGACATTAAATACGTAAGCTCTGTGTAAAGTAATATTAAGGCAGACCCGCAGTATTGAACATATTCTCCCCAAACTCGAATCTTGTCTCTTTTCTCTATTGCTTGCTGAATTATCCTATTAAAAGTGTTGTTTGTGTTTGAGTTGATTATAGTGATAAATAAAATAATTGGAATTTATCACGTTGAATGATCCTTTAATTTCTTCCGCACCTTTAGCTGGGTCACAGGGTAGAAGGGATTTAAACTCGTTTCAAATCGTTCCGTTTTTTTTACAAATATCAGATTTTAATCATTTACATGTTCGGTCCAAATGTCTTTGTATTCGAAATTTTATTACAACTTCTTCTTGGTGCGTTGATTTTTTTGTTGTTATAGGAGTGCATAACTGGATTTTTCAGTTAATTAAAACCCGAATAAAAAAAGATGTTTTTTATCGTTTGGTATCACATATTAGGGTGAGAAGAAGTATTTCTTTGCACATATCTAACGGTTTTTCTTTTGATAATAAAGAGGTGCTTTATGACAGATGGAAGTCAAACAGGGATTTTTCAATAAAGCAATGTCTCAAAGTTTTTACTTGAGTGGGTACTTTATCTTTCTTTGATAAAATAGCACGCCGTAAAAATTAGTTGAAATTTTCTTTCTCTTTATGTAAATAGAAAAGATTTCCAATTCCCTTGAGATACACATTCGTTATCTCATGGAACTAGAGAATACATGTACAGTGTTTCAGGAACGTAAACATTAACGTAAACGTTAAGTAAACATTCATTACACTTGAATTTCATTGGTACCAAATGACAACCATGCATTTTTAACAAACTCTTATAAGTTTCACTTGTATGTAACGGAATCTTCGAACTCGGTTTTTACCCACTTTAAAATGTCAGGTTAATTCGAAATTTTTCACACTTGTCAAGAACCGATGACAATACAATAACTTCATTACTTGTTCCAGTTTCTTGATCAGGATAATCAGGATTAACTATTTTCAGATTTGGCGACTAATTCCATGTACCATTTTCAGACTTGGCGACTAATTCCATATTTGGCCTTTAAAATATTGTTACAACCCTAAAAGTGTTCTTTATGTGAAAAAGGGGAGGGTGCGTCAGCAATTTCTTACCACAATATAAACGTCTAGATTTTCTGAAAATGGAAATAGAAAAAAGACTCGTGCACGTGAAAAAAATAATTTATGTTCTAACTGCTAAACTCAGACATAACGTCAGTTTTTCTAAATTCTTTTATCTGATCTGTGGAATGGAACATCATTCATTGTTTCAGTTTACCAAAACAGCTGAGATTTGATTCAGAGATCTCACAGGGTTAAGTAACTTCTCACAAACCCTTCGATTGATTCAAAAAGAGTACTTTTATGTCTAATGCTGATGCAAGTTTCAGAGAGAATATTGAGCTCTTTTTAGTGAAAAATATAATTGACTTAACACCTTCTTTGGCATGAAAGATTTCAAACTTAGCTCTTCCAGGTTTCCTTCAGTTGGCTGATCCTACATTTTGCAAACCAGGCCGTATCGACGCACTGATAGGATGCCAATGGGTATTCCAGATTCCAAAAAATGACGCATTTAAGATTCTTTCATCAATGAATAAATGATAGTTACTAATTACTAGTTAGTGAATAAATGAAGTAACTAAAAAACACGCTTTTGTTGTAGATCAAACTAAAACATGAAAAATAAATTGTAGTTGATAAAAAAAACTCTAAAAAACGCGCTTTTATGTTAAATTGAACTAAAAAGTAAAAAAATAATTCTTAATATAAGAATAAAATGATAAACGAGAAATTTAATGTCATTGTGGTAAAAGCGTAGGGTACTGTGTACTACATTTTTACATTAACTCAGTATTGCGGAATAGAACTAGAAAGAAATTATAACGATTGATATCGAGCACCCCACGCTTTTAACACAATGATATTAAATTTCTCGTTTATCATTTTATTCTTATATTAAGAATTATTTTTTTACTTCTTAGGTTGATTTAACATAAAATCGTGATTTTTAGTTTTTTTAAACTATAATTTATCAGCCGTTATTTAGCTTTAATGTTTTTTAAACTATAATTTATTAGCTAAGTATAATTTATTAGTATTTATTTACTATTTAATATTCACAATAAAGAAAAGGACTTATATAGCAGTTACATCTTTTAAACAATATAATAAAAAGCTTTATGACTAAACAACATAATTAATTCCGTTTTTCCTGGGTTAATATTCAAAATACAAAAGCTAAGTTCAGGAAAACTTGTTGATTCTAAGCAAATTAAGTTACGTAAATAAAAAAAACAGTTCTAAGATTGCTTTAAAATTTCAATCTTTCAAACAAACGTAATTGCTGAATTATTTTTAAGGTATCCGAACACGTTGAAAATGACCAAATTCAGTCAAGACAGATATTTTTGTTTTTTATTTTATTGAATAGAGCTATCTTTTGACTTTACGAAACATACTTTGTTTTGTTTCTACACTACCTAGAGGCCAAGATACAATCCATTTTTTAAAGTTAGAAAAATCGGAAGTGGGTGTTTGATCTACCAGAAGTGGGCATTTAAATTGCTCAAAATCTATCATGGCGAGTCTGATAATTCAAAATATTACGAATGTATTTCTAAAAAACTTTTTGAACCTGATATTTAAGTTATTTTCTAGAGAATGTACAAAAACATTTTTTATTGTGTGAATACTTTTTGAGTTATGGCTTGTTATTTAAATAATGGTCTCATGAAAAATGTAATACTTCTTATAATGTTTACTCAATCAGCTCTAAAATGTTCAAATTTTAATAAAAAATTAAAATTTTAGTATATTTTCTAGATAAATGCATCTAGTTTGTTTTCGTAATACTTTTACTAATATACGTTTATTACTTTTTTCTCTAACTGCTTTGAGGTTTTTCAAAAATATTGCTAAAATTTCATTCATAATTATAATTTTTGTAAAATTCAGGTAATTAATTTTAAATTTTGATAGTTAAATAGTAATATTTATTGGTATTGAGTCCTAAAAGAGCATTTATAATGTTTTAGTATGCTATTTTGTTAAAAAGTACTTCGAACGTGTTCCGATACCTTAAACTTTTTTTAATGTTTAAAAAAAAGCTGCAATAATATTTTGTTTCTTTATTAAAGAACATAATAACCATCCTGCTTCGAAGAGACAAAGAAGAAAAGTCGATATTAGATATGAAATGCTTATTAAGTTTTCTTTTAGAAAGGACCTATGGGAGCTAACGAGTGTTAGACAGAGAACGCAATCCTTTGAATAATTACATTGTTTACGCTTTGTTAAAGCATTACAATTAAACCTTCAATCATTTCCGAACACTTGTCATTTCTAATTATCCGAAACCTAAATAAACAACTTTAATTCATATCCTAATGGCTTATTTTCTTTTCTGAACTTCACAGTTTTTTAGAACAGATACAAAATACCTCTTCGAGAGGTCATCCAAAACAATTGAATCGTCCACCAAGTATTAAAACCATGTCCCGCGAAGCAAGATTGGCATCCCAAGTATTCCTGCCAAGATGCCGAACGGCTTCCAAAAGCCACCCAAGCCTGGAATCATCCAATTTCGCCTTTGTCGACGCACCGCAGTGATTGAAGTCCCCGAATCACGCAAGCATCAATAATTACAAACAAAATGTCCCGAACTTGACAAGAGAAATCGCTCGAAATTAGTCACAGCATGTTTTTTTCAATCCTCAATCCATGCTATCTCTAATTAAAATCGCCTAATAAAGAAGACGGCTCATTACGGCGAATGAGGAACAATGCCACGGAGGTAATCCTATATATAAATTAAAGAGATCTGATAAGAAGATTGATATTGGGGACGGAAATTAAATCTGGCTGGAGATACATGATGGACAGTTCATTTAATGGCAATCCTCCCTTCCGACTGGGACGACGTGTCGAAGGTCGAATTGGAATCGAACTGAGTTCAAGGGTGGCATTAAATTATGTCCTCCTTTTGGTGTTAATTAATTCCATTAGAGCCTATTCCCCCCCCCTAGTTCCGTTTCGAGGGAGGGGAGAATTCGATTATTTTTTTTTAATAATTGAGATATATTTAATGACTATAATTTCAACAGTTTGGCGTCTGATTAGTTTAGCGTAGTAGGCGAGATTTCAATGAGTTGTATGAACTATCTTATAACTAGTTGTTAATTAACTTGAAAAAAAGTGTAGAAGGTTCCGAGGTGAAGACGCTTCTGATAGCTGAATCTATAATAAATTATTCGTTTTCTGTGAATAATTACTCTCTTCTTAGTTTCAGGTGGAAAATTCAAGAGTCTAATCAACCCATGGTTGAAACAATGTTGATCTTACTAGAATTAATTTGGTACTTTGGATGTGTGTGGTTGTTCATATTCAGTCGCTAAATGCGTATTTTGTTTATTTCGCCAAAGTATTTAAAAAAATTAGATGCAATTCTATATAATCCAAATAAGTGGGGGAAACATAAAGTGTTAACCCTATGTCACTCATAAAGACGAAGCCGTGGTAGCCTAGTGGTCAAGGTAACGGAGTCGTGGAGGGCGTATCATGAGTTTGAAGTGGCGCGCTTATCCGGAGGACAGAACCCGAGACCTTTGGATCCGAAACCGAGTAACTTAACCACTACATTAAAATGATCACCATGGTGTGGAGGTTGTTACTGTCTTATATAGATTAGATAGCTACACACTCCCCTACCAGTGAGTAGATTAGGCGAACGAACGATATAGTTGTTTATAGGAGCGGTCTGTTTTTTGTGTGTTGGATGAGTTACGTCACGTTAATCTGACGAATATTTTTCCTTGGTTGCTCTCCTTTTTTGCGGGTAGATGGCGCCACAACATATCAGTTTAGGTTTCGCTTTTCTTAGTTAAGATAGGGCCACCAAATGACATGGCGCACTTATCTGGAGGACAGAACCCGGGACCTTTGGATACGAAATCGAGTAACTTAACCACTGCATTAAAATGATCACCATGGTGCGGAGATTGTCACTGACATTATAGATTATGTAGATACAAGTTCGAACCCAGTGGTACTGCAGATCCACCGTGTAGGGGAGCGATGAACGTTGAATCTGTCGAGAACTCAGACGTCCTCCCGGTGGTGTGGGGTTGTAGTTAGGCGAAGAGGGTGCCAGCTCAGGTGTCATCCTTGTCACTTGACCATGGTTCAAAATGACAAGGTCCATCGCCAAAAGCCCTCTTGCAGCTGAACAGTGTGACGTCAATATTCCCTCCCTCATAAACACGGATTTATTTGATTTTTTGAACTCGAGACAGTAAAAAAGACTAAAATATACGAATCTCCGGATTTTTAATTATTTGTGAAGAAAATTCCAAAAACAGGTAATGTTGTCTTGATACAAAATTGAGTTAAAGGGACAAAACCGTAGTACGGCAGTGCATGTTACGAAATATGAAAGTTTTTCAAACAATTCTTGCTTTTTGTGAAACTTAATGCTACACCACATTTTTCTCATACATTCCAGGTAAAGATACTTCCGAAGCTTGCTCCATTTTGTAACACCAAGGTTGCCTACATACCTCATTGCCTTTCTAGCACCACCTAATTGTTTTCTTTGGTACCAGTTAGTTATTTCAAAATGTAGAACCTGAGCTACAGTGTGTGAATACGTTTTAAAATCATTTTTATAAATTTAGCAATTAATCAAACGGCATGTTGCCTACAGTCAGTCTACAGTAATACTAACTTATACTAAGATATTACAGAGAGGGTCAGTAATTTTATAAATGACTATAATTAATTGTATTATTGTGTTAAGTTAAACTACACAACCTTTTTTTTACTAATAATTTTCGTAAATTTTCAAGTTTAGCTGCTGGACACTGAAAAAAAAATCCTTATTATCCCAGTGAAATTTAAACTGTGACCTAAATTTAGAAATGTATTTCATATAACTAATTTTAGTAATTTAAAAAAAAAATCGTGACCTTCTGGATTGTAAAATTCAAATTCCGGAATAAATTCAAATTTCAAACAAAAAATCCTTGAAGTAAAACAGATATTTTATGGGGCGTTGCTTACAAACGTAAATTTATTTAAGCAATACATTTTTTTATATTATTCGATTGAATGATGGTACTTATTGACGTTGTATTTTAAAGCAACACGAGAATCGCTGGCGTTTGAAATCGCAAGCTTAAACCTGTGTCAAGTGGCAAGGACCCTACTTGAGATAGAACAGCACTCCTATAAAATTCCACCCCATGCCAGTGTAGAAAATTGAAGCCTTTACAGATATAATGTTCATCAGTTCCTTAAGGTCTTTTGGGGCACCAGGACACAGCCCAAAAACTTGACAGAAACAACAACAGCCATGGGTTCGCAACCTTTACCACTTGGCAACCGCAATCACTAGGTAATTTTTAGGTACTGAGCAAAAAATTTACAGCAGAGATTAGATGTTTTCTTTAACATTGGATGAATTGGCCTGGATATATAGTAATAAAACAGTCTTTTTCAAGTTCATAAACTAGTCTATTTTGTTGCTTTCAAGTCCTTGTAATGTGTAATAAAAAAAAAAGATAATCGTCATTTTTATGATTATATTATACCGGTCTACATATATGATATTCCTCCATTTTTACGTTCATTCGAACACGTTCGACCTTAAAATACTATAATGTTAATAGTACACATACATACAGTGCATCCATCTGCAAGTAATCTTGTCCAAATGGTTTGCTTCCATTTTTGACTCGCGGGTGTGTGTGTCATTCGAATTCCCGAGCAAATTGATCGTGAATTACTTTCGGTGAACATTTTCTAATCATTTTTTGATAAACTCAAGGAGTCTGCAGTTCATATTGAAAGAATATCGTGTTTAGTTCGTTGGTTTTCTTTTTGCTCAGAAACCTTCAATGTATACTAGTAGCTGACAAATGATTGCTGCTGGTTCGTTACTTTCCTATGAGTCGTTGGAAGTTTCTTTGAGAAAATAATTCCAGTTTGCAGCTTGCAAATGTATAATCACCTTCGCATGGAGACGTAAAATTTTGAAAAATTAGGGGGAATTAAATGTCAGTTACATTAAGAAACATGTTTCTTTTCAGTAAATTAAAGAAACAAAACTTGATTTTAAAAAAGTATTTCAGCAATACAGATTCATGCATATTCTAATATATTTATTTAAAAACATATTTTTACTCTAATTGCATATTTTCCTTTTATGTGTTATTTTTATTAAAAAAATTAATCAAGATGAAGAATGAAAGGGAGAGTATGTGAGAGAGAAGAGAGTGAGAAAGAGTGTGAGAGAGAAGAGAAAGAGTGAGAGAGAGAAGAGAAAGAGGGAGAGAGAGAAGAGAAGGGAAAGAGGGAGAGAGAGAAGAGAAGAGAAAGAGTGTGAGAGATAAGAGATGAGAAAGCGTGAGAGAGAAGAGAAAGAGCATGTGTGAGAGAAGAGAGAGATAGAGAATTGAAAGAGGGTGAGAGAAAAGAGATTGGGAGGGAAAACAATGAGATTAGAGGAAAAGAAAAGGTTAATGAGATATAAGAGAGAGGTAAAAAGGGGTGTGAAAGAGGAGAAAGAGACAAGGGAAGACAAAGAAAGAGAACAGAAAGAAAAGTGAGAAAAACAGAAAGAGAAAAGAGAGAGAAGGTTAAGAGAAAAGAAGGTGTGAGAGAAGAGAGAGAACAGAAAGAAACAAGGTTAAAGAGAAAAAGAGAGAAGAGAAAGAGTGAAAAAGAAAAAAGAGTCGGAAAGAGAGGAGAAAGAAATTAAGTGAAAGGAAGAAAAGAAAGTTTGTAGGTGAAGGGAAGAGAAGAAATAAACAAAGTAAGAGAGAAAGAGATAGAAAAGAAAGAGAAGGAAAGGAAAATGGAAGAGAAAGTAAAACGTTTAATTTATTAAAGGTTTTTTAAATCGATTCTTATTTCTTAAACGTTTTATATGCTCTTAATAAAAGAAACGGACAAGAAAGCAGGGATTACTTTAGAACAAAAATAACAAAACGTGATCTTGTAGCAAAAAATGAAGCTCATTTGCATACGTTCAAGTTCTGCATGAAAAGCAGTATAATCGTTAAAATAAAGGATGAAAATGAGCTCATATTTTCATAAAATAAATAAATGAATAAAAACTGTGCTAATAATTTGATAAATTATGATCCAGATTATTTTTTTAAAAAATTGAAACAAGCACTTGACAGTCAGTCATCAATTTCTTCAAGCAACATCTGCAGCGTTTTACCGCAAATCTGTTAATTGAGGGCGCCGACAACCGCTTAAAATCGGAAATGATTCCAAACTAAAGCCTAATCAATTCACATCCAATGATGGAACGAGTCATAACAACGCATAGCAACCAAACGCAGTTTTCTGGTAAGCCATATTAAAAAAGTTGTCAGGCTTCTGGAAATCTTTGACGTGCGTTAAAAGGTGTTAAAAATTTAAATGTCATATTTGTAACCTTCTCAAAGACGTTGATGGAACAGAAAGTCGGAAAATGATATGTTCTAAAGATGACACCTGACAGTTCGAAAACTGAAGCGTGGCTTTTTGATAATTTTTTTTCGATCGTAGTGGAACTATGTTAATGTCTCGTCATTGCTGATTGAAATACGATAGACGCTTCGATTTTTAAAAAATAACTTGTACGACTGATTGGAGAAACAGGTGGAAAAGAATAGAGCTGTGTATGTCAACGACTGTCCATAACGAATGTATGAGATATTTTTGCAAAATATATGTATAGTACTTCATGTGAGTGTGTGTGGTTCCAAGTTTATATAACAAAGAGAAGTTATTATTTTCAGCATGCAGTTAGTGCCATTTCAAATTGTATTGGTTCTTTTGGACTGGTTGATTGGCGTATTACATCTGAAGTGAAACAACAGTCTATTATGTCCTGATTTAACCGGCAATCGTTTTGTTTGTTAATTGAATGTTTCTCTAGCTGTCATTTCGTTGCCGCGGAAGCCTAATGG
The DNA here is from genome assembly GCA_019973975.1 of Trichonephila clavata. NCBI lineage: Eukaryota > Metazoa > Arthropoda > Arachnida > Araneae > Nephilidae > Trichonephila > Trichonephila clavata. Next base: position 279,368 of record BMAO01022387.1, on the reverse strand, counting down.
TTATGATCACAAACACGTGGTCGGCGTTATCGAGTCACGAGTTCTGGCCCTGATGCCACTGAGAACCAGTTGTGCAGAGGGGCTGATGCATGTTATATCTGTCATGGATCAAAGCTCTCACGTTGGCGTAGTGTGGAAGTTTGGAGAGGTGGTCCCAGCTCAGGTAGTGTCTTCGACATTTGATCGTTGTTCAAACTTAGGAGGTCAATGTAGCCCCAATTGTCTCTTGCATGATTTGGGAATGCAAATCACTATACGTTCTTTTCTCAAAAAATTATCACCTCACTGGGAACCAGTGCATGTTCATCCTTTGGGAGTTTGGGGCTGGCATCCAAAGGCTCGGGACCTAGAAGGGCCCGTATAAGCTGAACAAACAGGTTTTCTGGTTATACATTTCGATCTGCCAGTGCCAAGGGAGCCCGTAGTGCTTTTGCGCCCAGGACCTGTAATGAGTTTAAATTGGCACTGCTAAGAACTAATACAATTCCGTTAATTATGGTTAGCTCCTTAGTTAAAAAGATAAATATTTATGTAAAGTTAATTTCTTATTTTTAAACAGCAAAGAAAAACTCATACAACAATCAATGTTTTTTTTTTGCTGCTTTTTTCTTTCAAGTGTATCCAAAAAAGGGAGAAAATCTAAAATAAATCATCTTTTTTCCAGTAATGATTAATTTTTTTAAAATTGACGGAAGTAAGAACCAAAATTAACATGAGAACAAAAGTAAAAACTTAAAGATTTAAACATTAAGAAAAGAGGAACATGAGATGTAGTCTTTAAAAGGAGTTCATGAGAATTCTGGCATTCCAGTATAGCTTGCTTATCTGACCCCGGTTTGAGGACTTTTTATCTTGTAATGATCTTGCTTGCGGGCCTAAAGGTGTGGTAGAATTGGAAGAAACACTAGCCAAATTTCAACAAAACAAGCTAATTTATTCACAATATTAATCACAACTCAAATTCAATCGGTCCAGTCTAAGAGATGTACCCAATTAATGAGATACGCGAGATATGAGAAAACTTTAAGACTAAACACACCTACTCAACGCGATAACTCTGAATCTCACTAAGAAGTCAACTCCAAGAACTAAGAAGTCAATCTCCAGTGACGATTCGTCACCTGAACTAATTAAGTTATCAAATGTTAAATATCCGCGATTCACATTCAATTTGATTAATCTCTGCTCCGTTGGCAGTCTATTTTATCTTTCCCTTCTATCTCTCTCTCTAACCTGAAGACCTAGAATATATGTAGTAGACTTAATCAACATAATTTTGACTTCTTCTTCTAAGAGGAGTTTTATAATAAAATAATTTTTAAAGGCCAGAAATTCCCCCAAAGGACTATTAGTTGAAGGAGCTCGGATAGAACTGTCACAATCTAGTTCTGAGCATGTAAGAAGAGAATCCACATTTATGATGACCGAAATTGCAAATTTGCCATATACTAGATGGAAGGGTGCCCAATTTATTAAGATGATGTATCATGCAATTATGGCCTGTTTGCAGTCTGAAGTTCACCACATCTTCTTTACGGGGCTTTTGACAAAGCCTTTTTCAAGTTCATTGAATGTTAGCGCAAGATTTGCCTGTTAAATTTTCAGCCTCAGTATTCACTAATTTCTCAAAAATATGTTTTTAAGTGACTCTGGAGGAAGAGGTTTGTTTTCTTGGGGCTTAAGTGTTTATCTCTTGGCTTGTAAGTCTGCCTTTTCATTACGTCGATACCCACGTGTGAAGGGATTCATTGAAAAACGATTGTTTTGTTGCGTTTATAAAGAAAGTTCGCCTTATTTTTGAGGTAATTTGGTTGTCTGTGTCATGATTTATGACTACAGCCTGCATGGCTGCTTTGGAATCGACTAGAAAAACCGCTTTAGAGAAACAATGGATCTTTATTTTCTTAAAATGTTAAAATTATTAAAATTATGTTACTAAATTGAAATTTAAACTGACACACCCTGTGATGCAGTTTCGAATCTCTCAAAGAGAAATTAAGTTGATTGTTTGTTTTTAGCATCGTTTTCTGAAGCGACATGAAAGTTATTGGTGATGGTTCTCGTAATTTTTTAGTCACAGTCAAGTCACGAAGGATATCCATGTTAACTACCAAACCATACCCTTTTGAGAATTTTATCCTCGACTGATTTAACGTACATCAAAATCTCAAAACCAGTGGGTTCCGGCCCGCGAACCGGTACCGGTGAGTTGATCAAATGGCACCGACCGAACGAAAACCATTAAATTATTTCCATTTTATTTTCTGTGGTGTATTTCTTGATTTCGTGCGACTTTTCAAAGAAATCACTTAGTATTCACTTTTTAGTGAATTCTATTTTATACTGAAGGCATATTTAAATGCAATTAAATTAAAATTATTGAATCAAAACAATCTAAAATACATCCAATCAACGTGTCCTTCAGCTGGCTTGCGGTAAAATTATCAAACGTTGACTGGTCATTGGCGATAAAAAAAGTTGGATAGTACTGTTCTAAACAACGAATTTTTTGTAGCATCAGAAAACGAACTTGTGAAATGAAAGAAACTCCGATTACAGGCTCGTGATTTTACACGTTAGGTTACTAAGCCTTTGGGGGAGGGACGTAACGGTCTGATTCATCCAATGATCTTTCGAAAGAAAAAGGACCATTTTCAATACATTTTTATATCTAGAGCAACACTGATTTTAGAAATTAAGCACTCTTTTCGCGTAATTTTTTAATAATAAAACACATGAATTCATTTTTTCCAGTTTTATATGAAGAAAGGTTTTGCATTCATTTGATTCAAATCTGATCAATATTAAGATCATTCACCTCATGTCAACCAAAATTTTTTTTTTAAATGGAGCAAAAACTTACAAAGCCTTGTTACAGCAAATCGAATAGGATAACAGCTATTTACTCCCAAAACTAATCAAACATAATAAAAAAAATCTACCTTATAAATAATAACACAAGTAAATAAAAAAAACTGATCTTATTTTTTAAAAAATATATTTATTATGTTCGGGACATAAATAAGAGCTTCTAACAATACCCCAACACAAATACCTGCTCAAAAAACACGAAAGCGAAAAATACACATTTTATTTATTAATTCAGCTCATCTATTAGTATCACGCCATCCCCGCCAGTCCCTGTACACTTTCTGTAATCACCTCAAATCAAACGATCTGTTTCTTAGATTACTCTCCCCTCCTCTTTTGATTCTTCGTCGCTCCTCCGCGCCCCTCCCTCCTTATCACAGCAAACGATTAAGGGATTCCTTTTCGTAAATAAGGCATACTTTAAGGTATTAACAACAGCCGATTTATAAACTGCTCTTTAAGTCTCGCTTTTTGGCAACACGGATGAAAGTGACGCAGCAACAAAAGAAGATTGGAAGCGGAGAACAATGAAAACAAGCGAGTGGAGATGAGTTGTTTGGAAATAAAAAAAAATCTCTTAAGAAAGTCAGAAGAAAATAAATCGAAGGAGGAAGTCCGGGGTTCTTCCTCGAGTCAAATTCGAATGGAAAGGTCGAACAATAGCGCTTGACACGTCGGTAGCAACAAACGATTTTAATTGGATAAATCGAAAGAAAAAGAACACCTTTTGAGAGAGAGATTTTTTGTTTGTTTGTTTGTTGTAGTGTCATGTGATAAGTTCTTTATAGATTTCGAATATAAAATGCTACTACGTGATCTGACGATTAGTTTAAATAGCATGCTGCGCTTATTTTGACTATTTAAGGAATATTTTAGTTTGAATATTTAATTAAAGTATTCTTTTTTGGGATTGTTTAATATTTTTGAAGAGAAGGTTAAAGGTGTGTTATGTATATAAAAATTATTTTATTTTTCTCAAAATGATAAATATAGGAGTATTTTTGCAATTGACTTAGCAGCAGGATTTTTAAGAAAGCATAGTTTTTTTTTACGTGAAGTGTTAAAATGTTTTGACTGTACAATGCTATTCGCCACCAGACGGACATACTTGCAGAGTGTGTAGGGCAGCGTTTCTCAAACTGTGGGGCGCACCCACTAGGGGGGTGTAATAACTCTACAAGGGGGCGTGAGCATATTGAAAAGTCGAAAATAAATTAATTTATTGAAAGTAAACAAACGAAATGCATTCTGACATAATAAAAATTAAAATTAACATTTATACTGATATAATACACTTTTAAATGTATCATTACTACACAATGTATTTTATACTTAATTTAATAATACCAAGTTAAGAATAAGTTTAATAACTGCTAGGTGACCTCACATGGGCTTGTCATATATAAAATTATACACAGAAGTTAACATTTATCTTAATAGTTTGTACGCCTTATAAATAATCGCTTAAAACTGCCGATTAAAAGTTACGAGATTCGCTCCCCAATGCCTCAGTTTCCTATGTAGGAGCGTGTATGGGATGTTTTGGGGGAAGGTGGAGGGAAGAAAATGAACAAATAAGAAATCCTCTGATATAAGTAAATACTTCGAAAACACACACACACACCGGAATAATTCTATATATAGCAGTGCACAGAAAAAATTGTACTTTGGAAGGACGTATACATACGTCCGGGGAATTTAACGCACCGGTTGAGCGAGATGTATATATACGCCAATGGCACTTAAGAGGTTAAAGTCGTATTGTAGCTTTGTTGTCAAGGAATAGTATTATTGAATTTCTGCATTTTTATTTGTGTGGACGGGGGGTGCGATGAAAATTATGATTGAATATTAGGTCGCAAATATTGAAAGTTTGAGAAGCACTGGTGTAGGGGGGTACCGAGACTATTCTGAATCATACAGGAACGTAGGGTCACAGATGTCGTAGTTGCGAGGTATGGTGCAAAGAAGAGAAAAAGAACAGAAACAGCAACATATTGATGGGGCAGAAAAATTTAATGAAAGGTTGTTCTACAATAGATGTTCGAAAGTGCATAGACTTTTTCTTCTGGGGTCACTTAAAGAGTTTGATGTACGAGACACCCATTTTTTCAGATGAAGACCTCATCGCTGGAATACCTGTAGCTGCCGAGAGGATATGCGATATGCCAGGAATCTTCGAGGATGTAAGGAATTCCATGCAGCACCACTGTCAGGCTTCCAGACTACTTCTGGTCGTAATTTTGAGCACCTATTTTAGCACAACCAGTTAATAAAATGTTTTCCGCTTTATTTACTTTTTGCTGTTTTTGTTCTTTTTCTCTGCTACTTTGCCCCGTTTCTCACAAGTATGGTATTTTCATTCCTATGTGATTCCGATTCATTTCTTTCCCTCTTTCCCAACCTGTAAGATTGTCGGTCTAGTAGCAAATTACCCTGTATAAAGCTAGAGCGTTAAGCTAATAACATTTAAGATAAGAGAGTTCAACAAATTCATATAGATGAAGGGAATGCGCAGATTCTGTTGAATTGATTTTTAATTAAAGTCGCACTTTTAAGCTCTACACGAGGTTTACTAACGACGAACCTCATAATTTTGAACCTTGGTCAAGTAACAAGACCGATGTATGAGCTGAAATCTCATTCTCTAAATGCCAGTTTGAGAACTTTGAGCATTTAGAGCATAGGTTCTCTTCGTGGGCGATAATGCCCCCTTGTGGGCGTTTGAGGCTTTCAGGGGGGCAGTAAAAGACCCAGAGAAGATTAGGGGGCGTTGAGATGGCACGGAGGGCTTGGGCAGATTAACCAAATATAGTCTATAAAGGACTAAAAAAACACGCTGATTATGTTCTAACAAAAGTAAACTTTACTACTGTTGCTTATGTTGATTGTATGCATTTAAATTATTTGTATATCACATGTACGAAAATTCACCTATTTCGGTAGTTCCGGAAGTGGATGAAAAACTAAAAGATTACATACATTCAGATCGACATGAAATTGAATGATATAGTGCATTTAATTTCTGTAGACCACGTGTTGTCTTTGCTTGTGAGCAGTAGGAAAAATGTTTCATCCACTGCATTTCATTACATATATTAGCCAAGAAAGATAATTAAATATGTTAACAAGGAATTAACATGTGATTCTTTAAAGGTTGAAACTGTCAATTTATATTTATTTTGAAAGCAATAGTTTTTATTTTGAATTATTTCGTAGGATCAAAAAACCCCTGCCTCTCCTTATATCAAGTAAGCTAAAACTTTTATTCCACTCTTTTAAATGGAGAAGAAATTCAGAAACGTTTCAATTCCAACACTATCTATCTGTGACTAAAATATATAATATTTAAATATATTTGTGTGACAATAGCTAGATTAGCAAGATCCAGATTAGCAAGTAAAGAAATTAGGGCTTTAGAAAAAAATAAATTAAAAAATATATTCTATTAGTAATAGAATATTTTTTAAAATTTAACTCTTGTTTTCAAAATGTATTATTCCTAGTACCACTAAAGATCCGCCGTGTAGGGGAGCGATGCACGTTAAATCTGTCGAGAGCTCAAACGTCCTCCCGTTGGTGTGGTGTGGTAGTTAGGAGAGGGGGGTGCCAGCTCAGGTGTCGTCCGCGTCACTTGACCATGGTTCAAAATTACGCGGACCGTCGCCAAAAGCCCTCGTGTTGCTAATTCAGTGCGACGTTAATATTCACTCACTCACTCACTCAAAATGTATTATATACACTCTTATTTCTCTAGAGTGGGAGAGGGCGGTATCGAAATATTCGTTAGAAAAAGGGGCACCAGTTTAAAAAAGGTTGGGAACCTATGATCTACAGGATTTACGTGCATCGTTCCCCTACACTGCTGGTTTTAAGTAATACAGTCCTGAATGGCACCAGGATTCGAAAGAAATAAGCTGACCATGAGTTCGTGACTATGACCAATCTACCTGTTACCATGTCTAGCTTGTTTATCCGGAAACTGTATCATTCCAAAATTACTTTCACGCTGATTGGAGCTTGAAGTTAATAGATACTTTGTCTTAACTTCCTACTACAGTAAGAAACATTCTCTTATTTTAAGATGAGAGATTCTCTCACACAATAAAATAGAGGGGTTGAAACGCGAACATCTCTGAAATTATGGCAGTAGTCTAGGCTCAGCCTTCTCTTTTGAATGTGATAAACCAGTGATTCCTAAAGTGGTCTATATAGACCCACAAGGGTCTATGACAACCTCCAAGGGGTCTACGTCAGTCAAAAATTATTTTGGTGGTCCGTGAGATGTAAGTGGGGTTCTATGATAGTGGCTCTCATTTAACTAGATCGTGACTTTAATTTTAAAAGAAAATTTATAATCAAGTGGAAACCAAATTGTAGTTATTAAACAGATTTATTTACTAGATTTATAACGAGGTTAATTTTCATTTACAACTTGACAGCATAAATTTTAGTAAAACAAGAACCATTTCAGCTCCCCCCCCCCTGTGAGTTAAGATAAAAAAAGTATAATACTGGAGATCCCGAATTTTTTTTTCTAAATTTGGCACAGACAATCCGCCCGAATGTTTTAACCTACGTTCAACATTTAAAACCAGGTTTGAGAATGCTTTGACTATGGCAATACCACAGTAAGCAATGAATTCATATGGTCATATTGAAAAAAATTCACATTAAAATATAGGAACTGATCGTATAAGCATTAATGATCTTAAAGTTTAGAAACGGATGCCAGCAATATTGGCTTTGAAAAGTCAAACCTATTATTTATCCCGACTTATAGAGTATCGTGAGGAAGTTTTTCATTTTTAATATAAGAAATTTGTATGTGTGGAGGAGTTTCAGCGCTGTTGCCAATTTCCAAAACAAACAAACAAAATATAACAAAGAAAAAAATTGGACAATACTAACAGAGGAGATTTAAGGTTAAACCAGACAACATTGATATCAAATGTTGAAAATTTGATACTGTAGTGCTAGAGATTCATCCCTTCCGTTAAAATAATTTGTTTGCCGTTTAGTTAATTAATAAAAAATTTTAAAAAAATGAAACTTCTTTGGCGACGTTGGTCGTAAGTGCAGAAATACATCTAAATATATTAAACTTCTGGAGGAACTTATTAAATTCAAATGAAATTCACAGTTCATTTCCTCCATTTCTTTTCGAGTTCTCCTAATTCTCTGTCATTCGTTAGGCGGAATTATTGGAATGTATACAATTTGTACAGAACTTTTAGACATTGGCTCACGTAGCAAATACCATGCAGCTTCTTGTCATTTTTACCGTATTGAGCATCGATGCTCATTTTCCTTGTAATTTCTACAATGTCGAAATCAGAGTGCTCATTCATGATCTTAATGATCTGACGTTGTAGGTTACTTATGCCTCTATTTGCTTTGTTCACATATTTTACCACGTAAGCTGCACAAGAGTATTCTTGAGTTATAAATTGAATGTCTTTCGAAATCTATATCCCTTCATTCTTGAATTTGTATAAAAGTTGCAGTAAACCAGTCAAACCAATTTCGTTGGCACTCATCGTTAGAAACACCGTTGGTTTCCCGAGTTGTCTGATCATAGAGAAGAGGTATCATTTCCGCTCGAACCAATACCACATTTAGCTTGGAATCGCTCGCAGAAAAGATAGATTATTTTCAATGCAGCTATATATTAATGTACTCTTCTGATTCAATCTGTTGACGAGTAATATTTGCGTTTTTACCAACGTGTTTGAAGGCAACCGTAAGCTAATCCCGAACTCTCAATCGCATAATTTTCATTGCCATATATAGCAAATGCTGTGGGATCCCTCCACGACGATCAACACGTCTTAATTCACTCGTGGCCATCATGAATGGTGTAACTCTAACTCCTTCCCTGAATTTTTTAAAATGACCCAAGTAAATTGCTGGGAAAGAGAGCTCCTTAGCACGTTCATCAATAGCAAGCTTCTTGGTACATTTGCTTCTCCAGGAGCAATACGAAGATATTTCTCTTCATTCTACAACAACGTCTGTTGCTGGGCTGTAAGACTCTCTTCAATAGTTATATTTTCACTGATTTCATCTTGAGGAACTTGAGATACACTCTGTTTGAAATTGAAGAAACTATCATCGATTGTAACATCATACATTCTGTACAGTGGAGTAGCTACTAAATATTGCAACCATGTTTTGATGTTTCTTTTAGCAACCAAACCCATCAGATAACTAGTTCTGTGAATTTTCCTCCGTTTGATGTGAACATTGACACATTAATCATCATCAACATCCCGTGGCAGTCGATTGACCACTGTATTGACGGATACTGGAACATTGATTATTTGCCCTAATATTCCAAACTGACCACGTACATGTCTCAATCGTCTAATTTGCATGAAAGGTATTCGTGGAGAAATGAGCCTTTCTGATACCATATCCAAAGTAGGAAGATGTGCTGGAATTTCTGGGTATAAAAAACCTTTATATTTTGATAAATTTGGTATATTTTTCATATTTAAACTTTGTCGGCCATTGTAGCACGCTTTAACGTCTTCTAAATTAATTCCCGGTAAAACATTTTGTAAAATATTTTTATGCTCAGCAGCAGGCCGTTCTCAAATCATCTCTAAACTATAATTTATTACAAATCGAACACCCGTGACCAAAAGGATTATCAACGAATCGCTTTTGGAAATCTTTGTGAGCATTTTTATGGGAATCATAGTCTTCGTAATGTAAGATAGAATTTATTATCGATTCACATGCATCAGTTTCAACACGCACTAGACTTGTTGAGGGCTCTGTACTTGTTGACTGCACAGGGTGGTTCACAAAGTCCGCATTAATCTGTGCTGGTATTAGATGAGTCTCAATAGCATTCCCATCATCAGTCATTAAACTCGGCATTAAGAGAATATTTTGCAATATTTTTTTCCGTGATCGATACTCTCTCATGTACTCTGATCGAGATTTGGCAGTAGCGCTTGATGAATTTGCACTATTTTTCTGTTTTTTTAATCACTTTTTCGGCTGGACTTTTTGCTAGTTTTTCTTTTCTTTTTCTTTCACGAAACTCTTTTCCTCTTTGTGCATTTAATTTAAGCATTCTAATTATAATCAATAATAATTCAACGCAAATGAAAATTAAAAAAACAAATTAGCTGCAGAAACATTACTATGTGGCCAACAATCTAAGGAAATATTTTTAAAAGGCACGCTTTTGCTGCAAGAGCTCATTTGATTACACCGTAACGCAAACATTGCAGCACATATAACCGCTGACAGATGTTCCCAGGTCTGGTGAGAAAAGGGGAGGGGGGGGGGGAGTCAACCAATTGGAAAGACGGGCAATCATCCAACTTTTTCACGGATATGATGCAAGTCACAGGGTGTCTTCCCCGCTTATTTTCCTCCCGCTCGCTATCTCCTCACCGTTGCGACGATTTGAGGGGGGAGAATCACTACTTTGGTTCGCTTTCTCCCTGTAACGCAAAACTGGGCAAATTTTCCATTCACTCCGTGAGCAAAGAAGTTTTACTACAAAAATGTTAAATTAACTAACTTTTAATTTAATTGATTAACATGTCCTTTTTAAATCTTAAACACTATACTTCATTAATTTAATACTTTAAAAGTAGGATCTGGTATGAATTTTGCGATAACGTGATTGGTATTCGTACAATACTTCTTTTTATGAATGCATATTGAAAATCCCTTAAAAAATGTACAAATTCTGAATTCCATTATTTTTTTAAAAAATAAGTATCGCTTTGATTCAAAAATGCATACCAACTTTTGTGTTACATGTACTATTAACAACAAGGGAAAAAAATTTCCAAGCATTAGGCACAATAGAAAAAAGGCCTTAGCATTTTAAATGATGACAAACTAGTTATTTTATCTTTCTCCGAGATAAGAAAGTTTAAAGTTTTGATTTGCCATAGGGATGTGAATAAAAACAAACGTAAAAGCTATCATATATAATTCTGTGTTTCTTAAGTATAGAGCTTTCAAATTTTGTAAGGTTATAGAAAAGTATATGAAGAATAATTTAAGCTAAAAAAATTAAATTTGATTTTTTGACCGATTTTTATTAATTGAATCCTACTGCGTGCCCTTAAAAAGTAGTTTATTCAGCTTTGAAGCTTTACCCCATTCATTTTTTGCTGTTGAGAGAAAATGTCATGTTCTCAGGTTGCTATGAGAAATAACATTTCGGAATTCTACTGAAAATGATAAATTCATTCATTGATACTCAATTAGACTTCTCTCTCTCTCTGTGAAGTCAAGTGTTGCAATAAAACTGAATATTTCCATCAAGTACCAAATCACATTACAGTAATTCCTGTCATTGTAGTTCTTTATTTTAATATTTTAAAGTAGCGCAACAAAAATCCAAACTTGATTAAATACCCCAATCTAAAACAGAAAAAAAATTTAATTTTATGTACATACCTGGTGATTTTTTTGTGTGGTCAAGTTAGCTTTTTGTACGTAAAAGCTTTGTGTTTCAAAACTTTTATGAAAATTATGTGTTAAGACTTGGTTGCATAACCTGTCGTTGTAACGATGCTATCAATATTATGCAAAAATATTTTTTGAATTAAATAATATTTTCAGTCATATGTAATTACAATAGTGCTTTAATGTAGAACATAAGTTGGAAAATGGTATATTAAAAATTTGAGCTTTACAGGCATTATTAGATTTTCTCTTTTATGACATTACAAACTTTAAATGTGTTTTATTCATACTTTTCATTTTAAAGATATAAGTATTTTATAATTCCTAATTTTTTTTTCTATTTAAGATAGTCTTGAATCTTTTTGTAAATACTCCCAAACGTATGTTTTATAAAAGTTCTCTTGTTACTATTTTTAAAAATAATATCGTAAATATTTTTTAAAAACTTTGTTTTTTCCAGGTTTAGCTAGAAAAGTAATCATTAAAAATCAACAAAGAAATAGATGTTCAAATCCATACTAACTTTTGTTTGCAGTCATTTGAGATACTTAAATCATTTAAAATGACTAAAAGATTTTAAAATTTGAGCATTTTAAAAGAAAAAACTTCAAAAATTCTTAATTTTTAAAATAATGGCTGGTAACACACAAACTGACTTTTTACTTTCAGAATCAACTCAATAATGTAATCTGAATATAAAACATAATTTATTTTTACTCTTACTGTCTCAAAAATTTTTTTTGAAAAAGGATTCTTACTCTATAGCGTTAAGATGAAAAATTACACATACTAATATATCAAGTTACTCCATTTAAAGATATTTAAAACAGCTTATATTTTTGCTTCTTTTTTATAATGTTGAGCCTCCTAATCATAATAAAAAAGATACTTTGAACAGGTATATTTCAAAATAGCTCTTTAAGATTTGATAATTTTATCAAATTTCTATTAAAAGCAAATTACTTATTTTTCATTAATAGAAAAGGTGTATCGAAACTCAGTATTTAGTAATAGAATTAAATATTGAAACAATGCGTTTCACATATCGGTCTAATTCAAACGGATAATGCATTTCTACTAAAACTAGTCTCCCTTCCATTTACAGACAATCCGTCTGTGTATAATGTAGATATTGCTTGTTTGTGAGATGTAATTAACGACCTCCGTTTTTGATGTCTTGAACAAATCCGCACAACATAGCAATCATCAAGGATTAGGGACCATAATCCTCTACCAAAATTCATGTCTTTGTTAAGGATGCTGAACTTCAGGCCACCAACCAGCCATTGCATGCATTTATCTTTTTTCCCCAAGTTATAGAACAAATCCCGATTTTTTTTTAATATGAAAGGACCTGCCCTATAGATGATCGGCACCAAAAACACCCTAAACAAAGAAATATCTGCCATCCTTCCTAACCGATGGGAATATAGCGTGTAGAGCTTTAGAACGAAGCTTCGGTTTTCTTCCCTCTGTAAAAAGACGTTTTCAAAACAATGAGAGATGGTTACTAAGTGAAATTATTGATGATGGATAGCAGATTTTAAGTCAGACAATCTACACATATTATGCGTTCCCTTCTTTTTATTTTATATTTAAATATTCTTCTTCCTTCTCCAGCATCAAAAAAATAAAAAAGATCGTTAACCAGGAGCATGAGGCTCTGTTCTAGCGCAGTGAATGAAGATATCAAGATTTTGGCAGGTTGTCTACAAGAAGGTGGCAATTAGGCCGCTGGATTTTTTAAGATAAATTAAAAAGAGGTTACTTTTCGCTATGCCTTTCATAAAAAGCTCTGCCTCTGTCTAATCTGAGAAGATCTTTTTCTGCTTTTTGGGAGGGAAGGTGTCAAAGGGGTGGATTTTTCGATAAAACCGGATGCTCATTGAAAAATGATATATTCCTGTATTGAAGGAATTTTTGAAAGCGCGAAGATAAGAAAAATAATAGGAAAAAAAAAGTTGTTAATGAGCTATTTAAACCATTTTTTTTATGTGTGGGGAATTTCTGAAAGTTCAGCAGCCGCTGTTGCATGTCTAATAGGAAGATGACGTTTTCTCTACAAAAGATAATTTCATTTATTTCTATTTTTGGCTACAGGGGCAAAAGTATCATTTTTTGAAAATGCACGATGATTATCGTTATAGCTGTACACAGTGGCTGTCAAACTTAAGGGATACTCCATTCAATGTAATTAATAACACTAGGCAATAAAAAACAACTTTTTGCCTGCTTCCTGTTGAAAAAAAACGAATATGTAAATGAAATTTATTTATTAGCTCTTGTTTTTAAGATATACCACAGCCCATCCATCAATTTATTGGTAATTTTGAAGAACAAATCATTACTAACCAATACATACAGTACAATAAGTCATGTTTCTAGAAACCGTGTTCATAATCAGAAATCAGTAGTATTTTTTAGTTTATTTCTTGTGAATATTTCCTTTTGAATTGCCTCTTGTAAATGGAAGCCCGACGGTCGCTTATAACTGTTCAACACTAGTTTTTACGAGCATTGATTCATCTTGACGACCTGATACATACGTTCTGTTGCTGTGATATATTGTTGAAACCTTTCACCGTGTTCGCATCGCTTACAGTTTCACAGTTTTAGGGAAAAATCAATATGGGAATGTAAAAAATGGATCGTTAGAGACATATTGCATCCTGGTTCATGAAAATTTTCTAGGAGTTCTTTCGCCAACTGTTGATAGTTCTCACGCGTTTTGCTGTCTAAGAGTCCTGAAACCACACTTATCTTTGAGACCTAAATATAGTTGAATTGCCTTGAGTTGTAAGACGAAAAACAGCGAATATCACTTGAATCGGGCACTGTTGCCTGTTTTTTGTTCTACTGATGTTCCAGGCTAGACTTAAAACACACCTGAAGAAAGGTGGCGTGGTGACACGCCTTTCGTTGCAATAAAAATCGATTCTGAGGTAAGAGCTTCCATCTACCCTCTCAAACGAACATCAAAAAGATATACACAGAAAGTAAAGATGAGTAAATACAGCTATTTATGAATAGCGAGTTCTGATTCTCGAAAACAAGAGCTAATCTGAAGTTTTTATGATGATTTTCGTGTTTTGCAGACCAAAATACTTCATAATAAACTATTCTTGAACCCGAAACAATTTTGACATTGCCTAGTGTAATAGGACACTTTACATAACAATCATAGTTTCGAAAATAATTTTTACTTTTAACTTAAAAATTGGTTATTTAGGTATTTTGTCCATTGGCGTAGCGGAGAACATTAGGACTCCCCTGCGAAGTCAGGTTTTGGGTTCCAATTCGAATCTTACAAAGGATTGCAAAACCATAACATAGTGTGACGTCTGGGAAAAATTAATGGTAGCGCTCTTTTTCCAATGGGCTGCATATTAGCAACTAAGTCTTTACAGACACGGTAAGTCCCCAAAGTTGAGATCCATTTCAGTGGAAGCACCATATAGTGGCGGATCTCGCTACCAAATTTAGAACGCTTGAATTAATTTTAATTCAAGCTCTCGTTGGATGCTAGGTATTGACGTGATTTAATTTTGCCCAGAGTACCAGAGCCAAATAGATACTCAAGGAATCTCTTACATGCCACACAATCATATGACATGCGGGCTTACGATTCTCTCATCCACAAAATCTATCGACTCCAACCGGGGTCGAACCCGCATTCTTAGGCATATGAAGAGGGCGCGCTACCTGTAAGCCACCAAAGGCGACTATTAATGGTAGCATGAGAGATAAGAAATTAAGTAATTGATTTTTTTACGTCACAACTATTAATTGCAATATACACTAGAACGTCGTTTATCCGAACGTTTATTATTCGGAGCGTCAAATATCCGAACCAAAGTCCGGATACGTTTTTGAACAGGGTCAACAGTCGTTTTGTGTGAGGCCAAAAGTGACGGGAAACCCCAAGGTGAGGGATATTTGGGGAATTTCAGTTGTGTGATTTGGTGAACATATGCGCGGAATATTAGGTCAGTTTGTTTCCAAGTGAGGAGTGTATACGTGCTTTTTTGTTGAATTTTGTTGATGCAGAAACCTGGATGGCATGTGATGAAGAAGACTGTGATTTCAAATGCTAAATGATGACGAGATTGTGACTTCCGAGCAAGAAGAAGCCAACCCTGTCGACGATGAAACCGATGAAGACGATGACAACAACAATGAAAGTAGCAAAGGTCCATCCAATTCTGACGCGTTTCTGCGTTAGAGATAGCTATGGAGTGGTACGAACAACAGTCAGAGTGCTGTCCTACTCAACTGCTGCTGCTCAAGAGAATCAGAGACCTTGCAGCGAAAACACGAAGGTGTACAGCGAAAAATAAGTGATTATGTTCCACAATCAAGGTAAAATTGCGACATTTTGCACCTATTTTGCTTTTTCTTCAAGTACGTTTCCCGGCTAGGATGATTTTCAACATTCGTATAGTGTCCAGTATCATATACTGCATAGATCGCATTCGGTTTTCGGTTATCCGAACAATCGCATATCCGAACGATGTCCGGTCCCAATTGATTCTGATAAATGACTTTCTACTGTAATTACATTTTAAAAAGAAGTTATTCGAGCTATTAATTACTTCAAATTCTGCAGAAAATGTCCTTTGGCGATCACAACCGAACTTCTGTGGTGTTTTCAAACCTACTGTCTTCTCAAAATTCCTGGGGTGGGGGGTGACCCTTCGCCATACACCTCGAATTTCATCAGGGGTTTCAGGTCTGTGGGTAGAGTGGTGTTTTTCTCCCGGTCATTGGTTCTCGGAGAGAGGGCAAATGAAAAGTCCCTGCAATATTTAGGGGTGCATGAGTGGATGTGAACGGTGTTATGCTATCCGCATACAGAAGCCGATTTTTCAGCCGTGTAGTGCAAAAACATCTCAATAGGCTTTGGGCCCTTCTTCCCTGCGATACAGGGATTGCAGGAGTGTACGGTTTATGTATTATTGTGTACGTTTGGTAAAGTTATAGTGGCTGCAGTGGTGTAGTTAGGTTAAGAACAAAAACTCGTGACCGTCGTGTGGAGGGTAGGAGTCCTGGTGCCACTGAAGACCCGAAATGTAGAGGAAATGGTGCTGGTTAAATCTGTCGAGGCTCAATCCTCACTCCTTCCGTTGGCAGGGTGGGGTAGTTTGGAGAGGGTGATACCATCTCAGGTGTCGTCCTCGTCACTCGAACCAGGTTTAGCTCTGTTCCCTTGGGCATACCACCAACAGCCTTTGTGTTGCTTCATAGTGCGTCGTTAATAAATATTCACTCACTCATTTGGTAAAGTAGCAAGGGGAATTTTTCTTGAAAAATATCATCTGCTTTCATAAAGACCTTACTTTGTTGTAAGAGTGATTGAGGTAGCCTAGCGGTCAAGGTATCGGATCGTGGCTGTCATGTTATGAGTTTGATTTCAGTACCACCAAAGACCCTCCGTGTAGGGGAGCGATGCACTTTAAACCTGTTGAGAGCTCAAACGTGCTCCCGTTGGTATGATGTGGTTGTTAGGAGAGTGGTGCCAGCTCAGATGTCGTCCTGATCACTTGACCATGGTTCAAAATGACGTGGTCCGTCGTCCAAAGCCCTCGAGTAGCTGAACAGTGCGACATTAATATTCACTCACTCATTGTTGTAAGTGGTCATTAATATCCTCACGCATTCACATATATTTGCCGCCGGTAGCCTTATTAGCAATGCGGCTCTCAACCAACGTGCTGCGAGTTCAAATCTCACTTATTTGAATATTGTGTATCAGGTTGTTGTACGTTAAATTCAACGAGAGTCCTAATTTTTGGCAGAGCGTAGATATGAAGAGTAGGGTGCTGGTTTATGTGTCGACCTCGTCGCCTGACTGTGATTTAAGCTTATGTTGTTTCATATTGTTTCTAAGGGCGAAATTAAGCTCTTATTGATTCAGTTATCTACTGAGCATAGCCTTGGTCCCTGTACCCTAGAGATCATATTCATGAACTTTGGGCAGCATTATTTCTGTCGAATTGTGAGTTCGAGACCTGATGCCACTGAGGATCCAACTGTAGAGAGGCTTCAGTCGAGGCTGTTTTAAAGTTCTCATGCTAGTATGGCATGGAATTTCGGAAAATGGGGGTACCATTTGAGGAATTATGTGCTTCATTTGACGTGTTTCAGAATTATGAGTCAGTTGCCCTCAAGCATCTTCTAAATACAACGATAATAAACAATCAATCCGTCAGCAACAATGTTTGTAAAAATACAATTACCTATACCTAAGAGAAACGAGGAAAAAAAGTTACCCTTTGTGTGTGTGTATTTGAACAAATAAGTAACTTTTATTTTGTGAAAGCAACATCGCTTTAGGTCCATGAAAAACTCTCTAAACTCATTTTGTTCGTGTGTAATCTAATCGGAGAATTTCTCAATTTTAAACAAGAGGGAAAAGAGGTAATATAATTTGAATGTTTTCTTTTGAAATGTTTGCATTTCGGATATAACTAGTTTCTTAGAAGTAAATAACGCAGAAGGTATATATCAGTGTATTATTTTATTTACTGAAAGATATTATGTTTTTTGTTAACAAAATTTAAAAACAACTTTTGCATTCATACTTAAAAAAAGTTTTCCAATACGATTTTTTGTTAAAAAAAACATAGCTAAAATTTTTTATGTTTCAAAACTAACATATTGATACATAAGACAGTTTTTAATAGTTGTATATATCAACTTATTATATTAACAACAAACAGTTAAATATTTTTAACCTACTAGCAAAATTTAAATGAAAACATTTATTGATAAATGTTTTTAAAAGCTTCTAAAAAACTTGGCTTTAAATATTGAAAAGAACTGTCTTGAATGCGGGGGAGTGGAAACTATTATTACTCTCCCACAATTTTCATTTAGAATAACTTTTTTGAAATTTTTTTTTATCAATATTACTATTTTTTGACAATGTTGCACGATTACGCAGTGGAACATATTAATCCAAAATTAAAGAAATGCTGAAATATTAGAATTTTTATTATCTGCTTTGAATTAAAATATGAGGCATATCCGGAATTCCGAAAATTCCCGGGGGAAATTCGTTTCTATTTATAATATGTGAAATAAATTGCTCTAAAAGGGAAACATGTTACATGCGTTTCCGTGTGTGTTTTTAAGCCGATTAAGAAATTCTCAAATTTCCATAATTGGAAAAACTAAATTGTATTTCAATAAAAAATATGGTTAGAAATATCTTTGTTCTCCCACCGTAGAAAGTTTTTACAGAACAACAGCAACAATATAAAAAATGTAGAATTTTCTACTTTATTTTTGTGAAAAATAAAGTAGAAAAAAAATAAATTTTAGTACATCGAGGTTTTAGACTTCTTGTAGTAAAATTTCATAGAACTGAATTTTTGTGCCATCGTTATTTCCCTCTGTTTATTTTAGTATAATTCTAGTTGAGATAATATATGTTTGCATTTTACTTTTGAAAAAAAAAATTTAGCTAAAATATTTAGTAAATAAAGGCTATGTGATTTTTATTGGTCGATAAAGAGTATATATTCTGACAAACTTCATCATGTTAAATTAATATTATTGAAGGCTTGTGGTAACCTTCATAATAGCTTGGCGAACTATTTTATAAGTTCAAAACGCTAATCTGCGCCATGTACTTTATTTTAACTAAAATTCGTATTGAATTGTTTCTCTTAAGCGTTGTTGCTTCATTTTTAATTAGCATAGCATTGTTACTTCGTAGCTAGGAAAATAATCTTGATGCAAAAAGAAAAGTTAAATGTAAAGCTTAGTAAGGAATAGTTTTAAAATTTTAATAAAATGTAGGACTATATAATGTATGCCAAATGAGATCCAGCTTATTTTGTTCTAATTAC
The DNA here is from genome assembly GCA_019973975.1 of Trichonephila clavata. NCBI lineage: Eukaryota > Metazoa > Arthropoda > Arachnida > Araneae > Nephilidae > Trichonephila > Trichonephila clavata. Next base: position 260,199 of record BMAO01022387.1, on the reverse strand, counting down.
ATTTGACAACACACTATAATAACGTTCCCGTTATAAGGTCGCTATACTGGCTACTTCAGCTAATAATTTTCGCCAAATTTGTGGTCGTATGCAAAAAATTTTAGTGAGAAATCGTTTGACTTCAAAATATGCCAGAAGAAATACAAATGAAGAAACAGTTTCCGAGATGAATATGGTAGCCTTTCCTAAAATTCTTAATAATTGGATTCTATGTGTTTTTTCTTGAATTCCTAATTACATATTAACTACTATGATACATCAATCGATTGAACGGGACAGGTATAATTTGTTGGTATAAAAACAACAGCCCTGGGTGGCTAATTAAATTTAAAACCTTAATCTAAAATTTCTCAAGACGAGATCATTTCTGGGACATTCAAATTAACCAAAATTCTACTGGGATCTCGTTAGAGAAATTTTAGTTTATACTGCGAATAAAACAAGTAGAAAAACAAATTGAAATTTAATCCGAACATACCAAGTAATCAATCACAATTGCTTGCGTTCAACTTCATGTGTTTATGAATTGCTTGGTCTTTTTCTTCAATTTAATTTTTAGAGGGATCCTTTTTTTCTTGTTTTTTTTTCTTGCTCTTTTTTAAAAAGGGTATATTTACACTTTTCTTGTTAAAAATTTTATATTTTTGGCTTCTGATACCACATTTTGTTCAGAAATTGAGATTAAATTCCCCTTTGTTTATTTCCATAAAACTGAAACATTGTTACTTATGTAGAGTTAACCCATTGGCGTAGATAGTCTTGAGTTGGCTCTGCATCAAAATTCCATAGACTCCTTTTGGGGGGCCCTTTTATGATCTTAGATTTTTTTGTTTACACATGGTGAGGCCCCTGTATCATTGATGCTATGTAACTTTGTGTCCCTGAGTTTACCTTCCCAAAAATAATTAAAATTGTTAAACGCGTTTAAAATGAACTTTTCCCCCCTGAAACTGGTAGAGCTTTAATCGACTTTCATAGAGGTTTTGATTAAAAATGCACTACTCTCTCTTCGTACTAGATCATACATAAATAATTTTTTCAAACAAAAATGAATAAATTTGTAAGTTTCTTAAGAATTTTTCAGGATTTTCTGTTTTAGAATTAATTAGTTCAATTTTTCACTTGACATTACAGGTAAAACTGTTGATATTTGTGAGCAACTCCGTAACTTCGTAGCATGTTTTTTTGAATGCGAATATTGATCTAGAAAAGGATGTACCCCCTTTGCTAATAAATGATGTGTATGTACTAAAGTTTTTGCGTGGGTTTTAAGATTTGTAAGGAGTTGCAATAACTACAACAAATGTAGACAACCTTTCTTTCACTGAAATTGAAAATTCTTACTAGAACTTATTTTTCACATTTTCATGCATTGTCATCCACTTCTGAGCAACGATCCAAATTTCAAGTTTCTAGCTCATCGGGAAGTTAGCTTAAAATCAAGTACAAAATTCCACCCGGACAGACATACAAGAAAGCGAGTTAATAAAAATAAATTACAGTTAAAAAGAAACTAAAAAACACATTTTTATTGTGAATCGAACTAAAAAGTAAAAAAAAATGTATTCGTTTTTGGGATTGAACATTAATCTTTTAGTCGCTAAATCTGGAAATGATGCATGGGATTAGTAGCTAAATCTGGAAATGATGCATGGGATTAGTCGCTAAATCTGGAAATGAAGCATGGGATTAGTAGCTAAATCTGGAAATGATGCATGGGATTAGTCGTTAAATCTAGAAATGATGCATGAGATTAGTCGCTGAGTCTGGAAATGATACATGGATTAGTCGCTGAATCTGGAAATGATACATGGGATTAGTCGCTGAATCTGGAAATGATACATGGGATTAGTCGCTGAATCTGGAAATGATACATGGGATTAGTCGCTGAATCTGGAAATGATACATGGGATTAGTCGCTGAATCTGGAAATGATACATGAGATCAGTCGCTGAATCTGGAAATGATACATGGGATTAGTCGCTGAATCTGGAAATGATACATGGGATTAGTCGCTGAATCTAGAAAGGGTATATGGAAGTGTCGCCAAATCTGGATATCGTTATTCCCGATGTCCTGATAAGGATAATGGAAAAATTATGAAACTATTGTACGTCATCTGTCTTTGACAAGTGTGCAAAATTTCAAATTAATCTGACCTTTTAAAGTGGGTAAAAATCGAGTTCCAAGATTCCGTTACATACAAGTGAAACTTATAAAAACGTGTTAAGAAAATGGTAACCCTGGACTCTCTTTGACCCCAGATCCACGAAATTGTATACGTAGATGACACTCTACTCGCGCTATCGACGGGTTTTTCTTTGTTCGAGTAAATTCGTGTAAGTTCCGGAGCCCTACCTCTTCGGGGTCCCGGGTTCGAGACTAGAACTTCTTTTTTCACATTTTCATGCATTGTCATCCACTTCTGAACTACAATCCAAATTTCAAGTTTCTAGCTTATTGGGAAGTGAGTTTAAAATCAATTACAAAATACCACCTGGACAGACAAGAAAGCGAGTAAATAAAAAAATAAACATGGTAAAAACTAGTGAAAAGGTATGGATTATACTTTTTTTTATTTGCGCAGCCAATCGCGCCTTCCATTTTCAGTTGCCGAAATATTTGTCTTTTGATGTCTTTTTGTTAGCCTTTAAGCATTTCATTGCCAGGCGTGGGAGGCCTAAATTAATTTACTATGATAATGGAACTAATTTTCTGGGTGCTTTTAACGATCTTTCGAAATTGGTTTGGGTTAAAATATCGAGAAAACCCTTTTAACACAAAAATAGTTTGGAAATATATCCCTCCCACCACGTCACGCTTTGGTGGAAAATATTAGTTTTGCATATTAAAGAATTGTTAATATGTACTCTTGGGGAAATAAGTATTATGAAGAACTATCTACAGCGGTTTGCTATTGTGAATCTGTAACCATTAGTACATTTTTGATTGAAGACATAGAGATCTTACTAATAAGCAGCATATTTGTTTCAATTGATTTCTAAATGAGAATATATTTCAACTCAATGCGACTTTTAGACAGCAGAGAGTCAGGTTACCGTGACTCGAGGAGTCACGGTAACCTGACTCTCTAAATGGCCTTTTGTCTGTAATTACAAATGAATTAGTTATCTGATTCCATTAAAAGTATTTTGTGTGAAATAATGAAGGATAATATACGAATTAAAACTGCTTGAGTTAAAAACTAAAGAATAATATTCAAACATATATATGGAGTTATATCTACAGTTAGAGTGAGGGATTATTTAAGCCACATATTATTCAGCTACTCGAGGGCTTTTGGCTACAGACCTCGTCATTTTGAACCATCGTCAAGTGACGAGGACGACACCTGAGCTGATACCTTCCTCTCCTAACTTCCACACCACACCAATGGAGGACTTTTGAGTCTTGAATGTACATCGGCGCACTCTGCACGGCGGGTTTTCAGAAGTGACAGGCTAGAATTCATGACACGCCGACTATGAGTCTGTTACCATAACCAACTAGGCTACCGCGGCCTCATCTTCAGTCAGACAAACGCTTCAATGCTGATACGTTTCTGTGTTTTTGATATACTATACTCTTTTATGTTCTTACAATTTATAACTATTCAACACAAACCAGTTCTTCTCCTTAATACTGCGTTTCTCAAACTGTGGGGTAAGTTTGAGGCGTGATTACGCTACAAAGTGGGCGCGAGCCTATTGAAAAGTCTAAAACAAAAGAGTAATTTAAATTTTTTTTTAATTTACTGAAAGTAAACAAAAAATACATTGACATAATAAAAAATAAAATACACATTTACACTCATATAATATTGTTACGAATTTTGTATAAAATAATGTAATAATTTGCATTTGGATGTGCAATGCCTTTATATTACTCTATGCAAAATTTATTTCATGTTAAAATTGTAATATCCACAAGCAACGCCGTCCCTTACGTTATAATGGCGATTCAATGGGAACTTGGCAAAATATTGGCGATAGAGCCAAGTTGGCATCATTTTTGGTGACCAAGTTGGTGACTTTGGCGACCAATTTTGCGACATTGGAGACCATGTTGGCGAGTTCGGAACCCTCTGGATTCTTCTAGAAATTAGTAGAGAAATGCACTAATTTCCCGATCTGTGGCGCGAGCGCATCTTTTCCAGAAATTTCGGCCCCGGATATAAATAAAGCGATACTCGCCGCAACAGTCAGTCTGATTTCAAATAGCGAGTAGTGATCATTGTTTTGATTAGCGATTAGTAGACTTGCCTTGAACTTAATCAGCTCGGCTGTGCTTGTGAATAATCATTTACAAACGTGTATTTTAGTCACTGTTTTTTGTGTCTGAGTGCTGTTGAAGGTGGGAAATCATTCTGTTATTTATTCTGTGAACTTTGCTGTTGAATCCTGTAATTGTAAGGATTGACTTACGCCAATAAATACACATCGCTCGCAAAGAACTGTCTTGTTGTTTACGACTGCTTTTGCATAAAATCCTCGAACCCTGATCTACGTAACAATATATTACTGATATATAATACACTTATATATATATCAATGCAGAACAATGTATTTTACAATTTGTTTTTTTTTACAATACTGTGACGTCGTGGAAATAAATTAAAAATGTACGCTAAGCTAATTATTAAAGAATCTCTCGTTGTATTCTATCAGCCGTCTTTCCGGAGTCTCTTTGCTCCTTCCTTCGTCAGTAGGCTTCTCTCTCGGAGTCTATCGTCGGAGTCTGTCCGGAGTCTCTTCCTCCGTCCGCAGGGTTCAGTTACGGGAATCTCTCGTGGGAGTCTATCACGAGTCTTCTTCGAGTCCCCTCCTTTTTCCGAAGTCCACTCTTTTAAACTCTAGGGGCGGGTTCACTCCACGCCCCTCATCAATCCCCATTGGCCGACCTCAGGGTTTTGCACCCGGCACCAACGGTCTTGCACGTCATCCATTCGTGCAGAGATGACAAAAGTCCGGTCCCTCTCAAAGGATCCCGATGACAAGGGCCCGGCTGACATCTGGCACTTCAAACACCTCGCCGCCGCCAGCAGAGGCGCCAGCATTCAAGACGTACAATCACTGCCCATGAATAGAAAATAATGCAGCGATGCCCAGCCCATAGTGTCCGCCAGACACACCGTCGCCGACGGTCCAGCTGTCTGATACAACACAATACCACCAAAGACACGTGTTCCCCGGCTGTGGAAATGTTTATGAATAGAGGCGCTTTCTCCATTGTGACGACGTCACAACTCCTTCCCCCTGAAAACGTCCATTTCACTGGACTGCTCTGGTCCAATGTTGGATCCGTTCTTATGACTGACTCAAAAAAAGAATGTCTTAACAATGAGATCAACCAGGACAGCAATCCAATAAAAAATCACTCAAACATATAATAATAAGTAAATCCAAAATTCCATTAGAATTTACACACTTTACAATAAAAACTTAAATTTCAAATCTTGGATTCTTTTCTTAATGTTACATCTCGTCTTAAAAAACTTGAGTTTTAAGTGAATAAGTTAAATGCTAACATCTTACTAATATTACTATACGTTAAATCACACGTAACTACTGTACTAGACATCTATGTTCTTACACTTGGCTGAGAGACACAAAAGATTTTCAGTAACACATACATTTTCGTTTCCACCATATACACACAATACAGTAATATAGACACAAAAATACAATAAAAAGGTAAAATTAATTAGTAGGAAATTTTTAAATGACTGCTTATTCCCGTCTGTTTAATCCAATGACATTTCCATGTAACTTTCTTTAATTAAAGTAAATGATTTTTTTAAAATTACATAAAAAAAACTGTAAATACAAACATTTGGAATTATTTGGGCTAAACAACATTAGTTTAAAGATAAATTTCCATCTTAGCACTTTGCCCACTTTCTCACAATATTTATAACAAGTTATTCCGCAATTCATTATCTTTCCTACTACAACGTTGGGTAAAGTGGTATAATTATGGCACTATCATTAAAAATACAATTAACCTCGTACTTCCTCAGCTCACGAAATGAACTCACTACATCTCTATTATGTACACGTAAGAAACTTTCCCACTGCTCTAATTTACCTTTGGTCGGTATGAATTCCGATCTCACACTCCTCAACCCTTCTAATACTAAGTCTATTTGCTTTACACGATTTTTCAAAATTTGCGCCAAGATGTCTATATTAACCAATCGACGTAAAGCAAACTGCGGTAACCGTTCCAAAACCTGAGTAGTTAATTTACATCCATAAGAAGATGCGCATACGATCTTAAAACTCCTTTTTCTAATGTAAATGCCAAATGGCATTACGTATGCGGCATACTTCTGATATCTCAGCATGAGTGAACCACGAAAGTACCACTTCCACAAATCCAGTACCATGACCCACGAGGCCGCGCTTTTCTTCTCTACAAAACCTTCTCTTTTTAACAAAGGATGAATCTTGGCTCGTGTCACCTGGTTCAAACGCCTATACTTAGTATACGGGTACGAGTATCGATTTACTTCTCTAAACTTAACAGCGGACAATGTACGATTGAACTGCCCCATCTCGATTACACTCACATCCCTAGGATACCCAAACTCCTCTCCCAGAGTATTAATCAATCTCAGGTATATCCAAAAAGTTTTAATTTTAAATGGTTTTCCTCTACTTAACTGGTTATCCCTCTGGATTAAAGAAATCGTCCCGGGATCTGGAGGAAACCTTTCTTTATTTCTATCAACGACCATTCGTAAATAGTTAATTCTATCAGGCGGTAATTTAAAGTGCAGTTGACTTTCCCTTAAAACACCCCGAAAGTCAAAATCCATAAATAGCTTTACCGAATAGGGGAATTCGGTTTCTTTCTCTATTCCCTCCGAGCTATTTTCTGTAACAAAATTTACAGATTCCGGCCTCCTACGATAGTTTTACTAAATTTACACGATAAATTGCACTAAGATCCCCTTTTCTGGGTAAATCGTAATTAAATTCTGAACTTGTCATTTTACCAGCCCCTAACCAATTCTTATCAATACCCTTTGAATTGGGAGGAATCAAACGCATGGTTGATTTATCTCCGACATCTTTCCTAACAACGGCGCACGCGTAAGTTTCTTTCCCTTTCATCTGTTCCGCTTTTATACTAGCCATTGTAGGGTTTTGAAAACTTTTATGACCTACTGTTAGGCCCACTCCCCTTTCAACTGGGGGACGACTTGCCTCCTTTTTCTCACTGTTAATTTCACAATTCAATGATGCAGGGATAGTCAAACCCTTATCTACTATCAATGCTCGAGAACTTACTCCTATGTCCTCATGATTTATTACTGGCTGTGCAACCGTCATCACAGCTGTAACACTCTCCTTAACTGCCCTTGACCCCACCTTCCTTTCAGAATCACGAATTCCAAAAATATCGACTTCTTTCCCTTTCTCAAGCCTAGACAGTTTATCCTTTTTTTCTACCCCTCTCACTTCGGACGTGGGATTAACACACGTGCGTTTCACCGGGGGTTCACAAATCTCAATTCTAACTTCAGAAGGCATGGCGGTTTTTTCACTTCTATTAACATCCGGATTACTTACCGGCCTACACTTTTTAATCGGTTCACTAACTTCCCTCGACCGATTTCCTGACAAATAACTCTCCTGTGCGCAATTCTCGACTTTATCTTCTACTTTTAGGTGATATTCCCGTTTTTGTAACTTATCCCGGCGTACAACTCTCAATCGTTCTAATGCTCCTTCCCTCATTAGTTTACGCTCTTCAAACCCCTTTAATTTAAGTTCCCATTCCTTATTTTCACGTTCACGCTCAAGTTCCCGTTCACGTTCACGCTCAAGTTCCCGTTCCTTATTTTCACATTCCCGTTTTTCTTCCAAAACACCCTCCAACAAACATTCAACTAATTCTTCATTATAGTATTCACTCTGACAAATTCTATTCTTAATTTCTATCTTACGTAAAGTATTATCGGCTTCGGCTCCCATTTCTTTCGCCATTTCTACTAATACGTCTTTTCTTTGCCTTAATAAGTACGCCATGATGCACTAATACACACAAAACCAAACTAAGCTTAATTGTCACAAAAATTATACAAAAACTCAACGCACACTAGAAATACACTAGACCTAGACTTAACTATAATTCACAAAAATCCTAAAAACAAAGCAGTACTCTCCACAGTAACTGAAACAATGAAACAAGTATAACTACTGTAAACTTAACTATATTTCACAAATGTGCGCAAATCTTAAAAAACAATACAGTACTCTGCACAGTAACTTACCAACGAAACAAGTATAACTACTATATACTTAATAATTTCACAAATGTGCGCAAATATTAAACACAATACAGTACTCTGCACAGTAGCTGTACCAACGAAACAGTATAACTATATATACTTAACTATATTTCACAAATTTGCGCAAATCTTAAAAACAATACAGTACTCTGCACAGTAACTGTACCAACGAAACAAGTATAACTACTATATACTTAACTATATTTCACAAACAACAATACTAATAAATCGCACATTTATACATCATACAAAACTTTAAAAATCTTTCTAGTCTCTCTTTCTAGTGTTTGCTAACTTTACCTAGTACGTAAATTCTTTACTACCAAAATTTTACATACATTAATCATAACAATAATAATAATCAATTGCTGCCCCCAGTATAATCTCAAAGAAAAGACTCACCTTTCTGTTTCAAATCACTGCCAAAATCTATGGCACACCTGGACGGGAATTCACAGCACACCTGGTCGGGAATCACACACTGAATACTCTTGACTTCCTTCAAAATCTGCCGACGGAAATCAGGGTCTGTTTTCGGCTTTCCTCCGCTTGTTTCTTTCGTTGATTCACCCAACACGATTCACATACAGTAAAATGGACAGCTGGCTCTCCGGGAATTTTCCAGCAACAGGAACACACTTTAACGATAAGGATGGAGACATCACAGGAACTCAGGAGAAATTTGCGTTGTTTATTCTTTTATTTTTCTCGCACACACGGCTGGCATTTTCTCTTTGTTATTTCTTTTTTCTCAAAAATTATTTTAAATAAAAAAGGATTCGGGCATTTAATTAATTTGCCAAATGCCAATCCCACCTCGCTGCCACCAATTTAATTAGCTGTGACGTCGTGGAAATAAATTGAAAACGTACGCTAAGCTAATTATTAAAGAATCTCTCGTTGTATTCTATCAGCCGTCTTTCTGGAGTCTCTTTGCTCCTTCCTTCGTCAGTAGGCTTCTCTCTCGGAATCTATCGTCGGAGTCTGTCCGGAGTCTCTTCCTCCGTCCGCAGGGTTCAGTTACGGGAATCTCTCGTGGGAGTCTATCACGAGTCTTCTTCGAGTCCCCTCCTTTTTCCGAAGTCCACTCTTTTAAACTCTAGGGGCGGGTTCACTCCACGCCCCTCATCAATCCCCATTGGCCGACCTCAGGGTTTTGTACCCGGCACCAACGGTCTTGCACGTCATCCATTCGTGCAGAGATGACAAAAGTCCGGTCCCTCTCAAAGGATCCCGGTGACAAGGGCCCGGCTGACATCTGGCACTTCAAACACCTCGCCGCAACCTGCAGAGGCACCAGTATTCAAGACGTACAATCACTGCCCATGAATAGAAAATAATGCAGCGATGCCCGTCCATAGTGTCCGCCAGACACACCGTCGCCGACGGTCCAGCTGTCTGATACAACACAATACCACCAAAGACACGTGTTCCTCGGCTGTGGAAATGTTTATGAATAGATGCGCTTTCTCCATTGTGACGACGTCACAATACTAAGTTAAGGACAAGCTTAATAATTACAAGTACCCCCCCCCCACATGAGTTTGTCATATATAAAATTATATGTGAAAACTAATTCTTATCTTGATAATATGTACGGTTTATAGTTAATCCCATAAATAACGATTTAAACTAACTCGATTCGTTCCCCAATGTCAACGTTTTTCCCGTACACTCCGGTATGTGATGTACTGGGGAGGGGAATTAATAAGCAAATCATCTCTGAAATAAGAAGTAAATCCTTCACAAACACTGTCAAGGCCCTTTCATTGTATTCCAGAGCCTTCGGAATAATTTTATGCATAGCAGTGCACAGATAAGATCGAAATTTGAAAAAAAACGTATATATATACCTCCGGGGCAATTAAGATTTTGGCTGAGTGAGACGTTTATATACGGCCGTGGTACTTAAGAGGTTAAAGTTGTATTGTAACCTTAGCGTCAAAGTATGGTATTATTGAATTCAATATATCGTTATTGTATGCAGGGACCTCGATGAAAATTATGATTGAATATTAAGTCACAAATATTAAAATTTGAGAAGCACTGCCTTGATACAAAGGAAATTGTCAACTTTAGTAAGTGCTATTCTACGGAAAAAGAAATGTGATGTGTGAAGAGAAAGAGAGAAATCGATTGAGAATCAAAAATGAATAATGCATTAAAAGATACTTTTCCGTCAGTCGTGTAAATTTTTCCAAAATCAGATTTTTCGTTTTAGGGACAATGTGGGACGTTCTCAGAATCTAAACAATTTTAAAAATTTTAACGCATACCCTTTGTTAAATTGTAAAACAATAGTTTTTGTGTCATTTCTTCTTGTGCACCCTTTCTTTGGTCCAATTTCAAATGAAACTTAAAGATGTTTTTAAAAAATTCTCGATGTTTTAATTCGTGTTTAATTAATGTTGAGCCTTCCATGATGGGGCAAACAACCCTTTCGAGCATTTTGTTGTACTGTCAACTAAATTTACTACTTTTAATAAATAAAAAAAATGTCAGACATTTTACAACATCCCATCCCTGTTATCATTTTTACCAAGAAGTATATGTACTTTGGCTTATCTACCGCAAAGGGCATTTGACTCGAAGAACTATTTTATACGAAATATAGTCGGAGCTCCCCATTTAACGAGCCCCTGTTAAATGAATTTTTCTTTTCCCCAATTAAAATGAAGGCAAAAAAATCCCTATTTAATTATTAACCAGCTGAAAATTTTTGTTTTATTTTTGTTTTGGAAAAAATTGAAGAATTTGATGGACTTCTTATGAAATGCAACTGAAGTTGAGGAAATGGTTGATTTGTAGGAGCCAATGATTAAGGATTCTAATGCAGAAATGTATAATGAAACTCCCATCAAAACTGATACATTTCTTAATGTTTTACATTGTTTGGAAACTGTGAAAACGTACCTCTTATGCAAAAGGATGTAAGTGATGCAGTAGTTCCTTCTCTACACAGAGTCGAAAAAGGACTCTTTAGAATGTGAAATATGAGATTTTAAAGCATCTATTAGTTTATTTTAAAATTTCCAATGAACTGACGTGTAATAATTCACTGATAGTATTTTCAGCTGTTGAATAAAAAGGGCATAATTCCTTTCAATGAGTATTGTTTGTGCAGTTAGTTATATAATTTCCAAAAGGTAAATGCAAACAATTTGTATTTCGCTTAGAACCCGATCTAACAAAAAACTCCGAAATAACGAACAAGATGTTCCGCCCCGATGAATTCGTTAAATCGGGGTTCGATTGTACATGTTTGTAAGAATGTTGTTGGCTTATCCCTGTGGCCTTCAAAATTTTGACGGAACCCTTAGAACGAACTATAAGGTGTTTTCGAGGAACCCCATTTCCCACAGACACACTTAAACGAATATATTTAAAAATAATATTTTTAATGAAGATCAACGTTTTATAGGAAATTTTAAAAAACATGTTGTATTTGATACTATATAAAAAAATTTTTAATGCAACTTTTACAGTCTCTTACATATGAATTTCTGTTCAAAATGTTGTATATCCATTCATTATATTGAGTAACTTTTGCATATTTATACACAAATTATTGAAATTATTTGCAGTAGTATTTCATATTCTGCGTTTAATTTGTTTTATGTTTTTTATTTTGTAGCCACTCATGTTGGGGTACTTTTAAATGGCAAAATTTTTATAGCGGCGTGAAAAATCCTGTGTAATTTGCAATCTAAAATTTAAGCTTGCTTAAATTTAGATTTCTACGTTGAATATATATTAATAGGTCGATAAGCTGTTCTCTCTTCTTTATTATGGATGTTCTTTTTCACAAATGAAAGTGTACATTTTCCAGTAAAAAACTATGTAGTTCTGCAAAACATTGAACTAACGAGTATAAAATTATTTTGTGGAACATGGAATAGTTCACAACAGAATATATATTCCCAATCTAGAAGGTAGTACAAATAAAACATTTTAAAATTCTTTATTTTACTGCAGTAAAACTTAAAATAGTATTTCAAAATACAGTTACACAAATAAAATTTTCAGTGCTAAGGACTGGAATCAGTTTTAGATACTTGAAGCTATTCATACTTCATAGAGAACGCGAATTCATTTTGCATATACATGTATTATTTTCCTTTCGATTTTTTATTGTGACTCGTAGAACCTTTGGAGAGGGGATTCCAGGTCAGGTGTCGTCTTTGTCACTTGACTGAGGCTCTAAATTATGAGGCATATCGCCAATAACCTTCGCAAAGCTTTATAGAACATCGAATAGAAGTTCAAAGCATTAGAAACTAAGACAAAAATTAAGTAAAATTTAAAAATAATGCTGTGTTAACATGCATAGGTGTAATAAATTTAAACTCATCATTCTCTTCCGACAAAAAAATCACCAAATTCGGACGGTGTAACTGTTTTGATACACAAATATCTTTTTGTGAAGTCCTCATCTTATTTTTTTTAAAAATTTCTTTCCAAAAAATTCCTACATTTCTAATCCCCCCCCCTTGAAAGTCAATGTTTCTTATGCTCTGGTTTAAGATCCCTTGATTTTAAAATTAACAGAAGGAATTGAATAACTTTCAGGGAACTCTTAACATTTGTATACATTTCCGTAACACATTCACACTTTGGAGTCCGTTCTATTTCCTGTATCGCCACATCTCTGCAGATTATCACATGCAGATGCTATTTAAATCTTTTCTCATTACCTGTATGTTTGCTTTCAGAACTGGAGAAAAATGAACCGTATTGTAACCGTAGAATGTAACATCCTAAACCTTTTCCCCTTCTCGGGATTTATATTTTGAATTCTAGTGGATATTGCAAAATACGAATAACATGCGAGGCATATCATTTTCAGCAAGAAACAGCCTATTCCACGACCCTTCACCACAAACTTCCGGTATTTAAGCAAATTTCTCGAGGCCACCTAGCAATCCCCCAAAAGACCTAAACGATGCATCCAAAAAAAGATCTTTATCAGTCTTTGACTCAAGCAAAGAAGTGAAGACAGGTAAAAAGAAAGAACAATTTCCCCAAAGAAAAAAAGGCATCATTATCAACAAAAAATGGTATGATATCCCTATCAGTCCGATCGGTCTTTTCCCATAAGCCCTCATTAGGGGACCTCAATCCACCTTCTTTGATCACCAGCCCAGATAGTGCAGAGGCCTCTTTTCAAAAAAATGCTTAAACCTACCAGTAAAGGGGTTTGGTGAGTAATTATAGCCCTAAAAGATGCACGTTATCGGAGCACATGTATCTCCTGGAAGTTTTCGAAAGGAACTGGTTTCGACTCACGCCTATTTTTGCTAGGGTTCGGCCACTGGAAGATGGACAAGAACAATGGGACATGGGATTGACGTTTTGGTATTCTGTTCTGATAGAGTGGTGAGAATAGTTATTATTAGTTGTTGATGTGCGAAGAATTGATTGGGGAGTCGTAGGTGTTTTTTTTGGGTGAGGAGGGGATTGGGTATTGAAGGTGTTGGAGGAACTGAATATGTGACATAGAATTTATTCCTTAGGGTATCCGAGTACTTGCGACAACTTTAAAAAAAAATGGAGGTATGTGGGGATTTTTTTTGTTGTTTTTAGATTTGCTTAGTACATTTTAAGAAAAATATGCTAAAATTAAGAAGAGAAAACGAAATTATTATTACTAAAATGGGGAAAAAATGGAAAAAATTGACAAAAAATAACCTAAACGCGGCCCATTCTGTACCAAAAGTGTATGAACAAATTTTCAGTTTTTCAATTCTGATGTGTTACTAAGTTGTTCATGTTTGAAATGATCTTCAGGATGAGAGATATTTTAATTTTAACAAAAACTAGAGCCCTTTATCTTAGTTGTGATATGAAATTGCTTAAAAAAACAGTGATTATATCCACATAAAGGAGTGTAAATTTTGTGATAAAGCGGTGATTAATAAATCTGAAGGTTAAAACTATTATACAGAATATTTCAGTTACAAAAAAAAATTCAGTTAATTATTTTCAAAACTTCTTGTGCAATCACTGGCCCCGCGCGTTTGAGCATTTTCAAAAAAAAAAAAAAAACACACACACATTTCGAGTAAAACGCGTTTTAATGTATGACATCTTGCTTAAAATAATGGCATCTGTTTTTACTAAAACACTTGTAGTTTTTGTTCTAATAAACGGGAAATAATAAACTTAGTATTTTTATAAATCTAACAAGATGGTCTATAAAATAAAATCATAAAAAAATTTGTTAATTTTTTGGTAAAATTCACAATTTTAGGGTAGTCGGACACCTTAAGGAAAAATAGAAGTGATAGTCGAAGTTTAGTTTTAATATTATTAATGTACTGTTGAACTAAATACCCTCCTCCCCCAAACTCGTAACGATAATAAATAGCTTTTGTTACTTAGTATTCCATTCCAACTCAATCAATATTGAATTCTTTAAGCACAGAAATAGAAATTTATGATAGAATCAAATAATAAATATACTTTTAAGGAATACAAATGTTGGATAATAGAATTTTTATCTATAAAAGGTTCGTTAAGAAATAATTTTCGAAATTTTTTTTTTAGCATTTCCAAATTTACCTATACGGAAATGAGGTTCTCTAGTATATAGATGAAGGGAACAAGCAAACACACAAAATATTAATTTTTATATTAAGTACAGCTATTGCGGGAATGCAATTTAGGTAACTGAAGTTTTTTTTTTGTGCAAAAAGTAAAAGTAAATTTTGTTAAAAAAAACAGGCATTTTAGTTCTTTTAATATTGATTGTGATGAGAGAACACCTACTGAATAGTCAAAAGAAAACAGATTAAGTACATTTAACAGCTTCTTAAGTATCAAGGTAAAAACAAGATATCAATCATTGGCATGGCCAAGTAATTTTAGCGCGTTTTTCACTTGTTGTATTTTACAATAATGCAACTAATGAACTTTTTACTAACAGAAAATAGTACTGTACCACTGAAGATTTCCTCATTTTTGTGAAGATTTCCTCCAAAATGCAGGTAGATTTTTTAAAAAAACTTTTTGCAAACAATAAATTTACTAGGTAAAATTAGAGAAAATTTAGTTATAAACTAGCGAAATTCAGAAAATTTGTAGGAAAATTCGGGAAAACTATGGGAAAATTTAAATATAATTCGGCTCATCTAGGGCACAAATGCGACCCAATGCCGAAAATCCGAGGTCAATGGGTTGCTTATTGGCTGAGAAAAAGGTACGAGAAAATATGGGACGAAGACGAAATTTGTGTCCTAATAGCGCTTTTGATCCACTACGCGTAAAACGCGCTAAAAATCTATTATCGAAATTAAAGTGCACGAGGAAACGGAGGACTGTTTGAGCTTAAATAGCTTAGATTGATTTAGCACTGATTTGATGGTGTGGGGAGAAAAAGGGGGCATGGTGAAATGGTGTAATGTACGTTGTACTATTCACTACTCAATCCCAGTGGCACACAAAGGGGAGGAGGGGTGTCCTCGGATCCCATAGCCCTTGATTTTTTTCAATTGATTATAATTCTATGTATATAGTACGTAAAATTTAAAAAAGTGTTTTTTATTAATAATTAAATTCATTAATTAATGCTAATCATTTATTCAATAAATAAATTTTAACTGTTTTTTGTTCCCCCCAATCGGAAAAATCAAAAAAATATGTTGGGCTACGTATTGTAGCATGATATGAGAAAGGTGGACTTTCAACCCTCCTTGAAAAATTTTGCTACAGCTCAGTCCTCTTAAATAATGATCACTTTTGGTTATTTATATTGTAGAAAAATAATTTTGAGTTTAAATTCATCTAACCAGAATTAAGTCTTTTTCCTTTTTTTCGAAAATTCAGCCCTTTTGCGGCAATATTAATTTTTTAAATTATTTTTTAAACTGTTTTTCTTCTAATCTTTTTAATATAGAACATCTTTTCGGCTTAGGAAGGTTCCGATGAATTAATTTCCCTCCCTTTTGGATAATATATAGTTTTAAAAATGTAGGAGAGAGAAAGGAAAAAAGGGAAATGCTTTTACGTCAAAGGGGTGGGGAAAAAGGGATTGACGATAAAATGCTTTTAATTTTATTGCTAGTAATTTTTAACAAAATATGTAATAAATTCAGCAATTTTTGTCTTAGACTGCAATATATTCTGTTAAAAATAAAGATGTAAAGTAAGCAGTTTAAGAACAAAATTGAAATGTTTGAGTAATTTCATACTGTGTATTTTTTAAAAATGTTCAATGTTGCTTTTCGATTATGTAATTCTCTTTTGTATTAACAAATAAAGAGATGTAATAAAACGTTTCTTTGTGGGAAAAAAAAAACATTCGCTTCATACATATGTGTTTAAAATATTTTAAAAACCCACCTTGCAGACGATTTTTACATTTTGTTAATTAATTTAGAGAATACAAATATATTAATAAATTAATGATAATTGACTTTTAAACTATTACAAAATCTCTTTACTAATTTTATTATTAACCTATCTGAGATAACAAAGAAAATAGGTTGTTATATAATTAGTTTCAAATTTATCATGATTTCAAAACACAGTTATTAACATTTTCAAAAATTCTGACAATATTCAATCGCGTATCGATTGAATTTTCCTCCAAAAATACAGTAAGAAATTAAATCTCATTGCCAATAAACTTGCACTGAAAATCTGCTTGGTTAACTTTAAATTTTAAAGAAGCATCAATCTCAAGAAGAAAAAAAGAAAATCTTCGAAAAATATTTTGTAAATTCCATAATGGACCAGATATCTGTATGTTATGCGTACATTTTATTTTAAAGGTCAATAAAATTATTTGAATATATTAATTTTCTAATTAGCCAATGACAACTGGCAAAGAACTTTTATTAAAACTCGTAAAATATTTGTTCCAAATTTTTCAAACAACCTTGTCTTAAAACGGAAGAGATTCTGTAAAATGGCAATTACTTTTCATCCAATAACAAGAGATTAAACAAGTATTTAATATATTTAAGAAACGACCGAGAGAAAACAGACAAAAAATTATTACCTTATGAATAATAGTGTCGTAATTGGGGGGAAAAAATTCGAAAGTCGGAAGTTTTGTTTCTTAAACTGAGAAAAATGCCATTCTAATTAACACTAATTAATATGCTGCTGAAAAACATTGTGCCTCCATTTATTTCATTTATAGGCCAAACGATAAAATAACATGTGTTAATTGTAACCCGAAATTAATTTTAATTATAGTGTTGCTTATCGTTTTCATGTAATATCCAATTACGTTTTCTTCTTTTCGAAAATTGACCAATGGGATGTCGAATAAATGGTTTCAACCTTCGGTATAAATAATGTTGCAGTTTTATGGAGTATAAAATAATGGTATAAAAAAACCTTGAAAAAAATTGATACATTGACGGTAATTTTATGAATGACATAAAATAGGGGTTGTATTAGGGTAGGAAAAAAAATATCGGGATTTAAATGTTCTCGAACATCTCAGTTCGATTTTTAAACAAGTTATATAAAGAAAAGCGTTAAAAAAAATGCAGGGAATGATTTGAAAATGAAAAAAATTCACTTTAATTTGACACAAAAATTATAAAGCTTCGTTTTTTCAGATCTTTTTAAATGAAAATACTGGTAAGAATGTAGCTCACAAAGAATCTTTTCATAGACTGGCAAAAATATTTTGATTTTTGTGTGAAATGAAGTGAATTAAAACTTTTTTATCGGATGTAACTTATGAAAAACTTTTTGTGTTATTTGAAGAACTCATTCTTTCAACTAGCAGATGAAATGACATAATCAGAAAGAATTAAATTATAATTTCATATCTTCTCATAAATTTTCTATTAAAAACTTATTCTCTTTTTTAATTTGATAAAAGCTCTCATAGAAAATAAATTACAACGAACCTATTTTAATATAACTCTTTGAAAAGTTAATAAACAACATTCTGCACTTTTTAAACTTCATTTGAAAACTGAAGATTAAACTAAATTGCCATGTACTGAGTAAATATTTTCTTAAGGTATCCGACTACCCTAAAATTGTGAATTTTGGGAACAATTGACAAATTTTTTTTATTACTTTATTTTATAGGACATCTTATTAGCTTTATAAAAATACCAAATTTATTATTTTCCGTTCACTAGAACAAAACTATGTGTTTTAGTAAGAGCATATGTCATTACTTTAAGCAAGATGTGATACTTTAAAACGTGTTTTACTCGAAATGTGTTTTTCTGAAAATGCTCAAACGGGGACAGCGATTGCTCAAAAAGATTTTTAACTGAAATTTTTTGTGTATGCCCTGTATAACAGTAAAAGTGTTTAATCTTCAGATTTATTAATCACCGTTTTATTACAAAATTTACAGTTCCTTATGTGAATATAATCCCTTTTTTTAAAGCAATTTCATATAACAAGTAAGATAAAGTGCACTAGTTTTTGTGAAAAAGAAAATATCTCTTATCCTGAAGGGTCACTTCAAAATAGAATAACATAGCAACACATCCGAATTGAAAATTTGTTCATAAATTTTTGGTACAGAAATGGGCCACGTTTGTGTTATTTTTTGTCAATTTTTACCCAATTTTCCCCATTTTAGTAATATTAATTTCTTTTTCTTTTCTTAATTTTAGCCTATTTTACATAAAATGTACTAAACAAATCTAAAAACAACAAAAAAAAATCCCCATATCTCCAAAATCACAAATTCAAAAACCGAATTAAGAAAGTACTGACTGTTGAAACATTTAATTCTAAATAATTATTAAAGTAACTCATTTTTATTTTATACCAAACCTAACTGATTTGAATTTGTAAAAAGTTCGTCAACAATAAAACTGTATCTTTTTCTTACTTATTTATTTTTAAATTTCCTTTACATAGAATTGGATAAAAATGTGGGATATTTGTGTAATAATTCTATAATTAGCCTAAGTAAAAATTTTTCACCTTTTCATGTTTTTGGTTTGTTGGAAACATGGTATGGTGGCATGTGAAAGTGGCACGAATAATTTTTTTATCAGATAGTGGCACTCTGCCCAAAAAGGTTGATCGTCTCTGTACTATGACACCCACAGTGCTTTTAAAGAAGCAGTGTCGAATAAAACGAAGTTGAGAATTTTTTGCAGTGGACGAAATACTTTGATATTTATTGACTGAAGAAAAGTAATATTTAAAAAAAGAATAGCTTCTGTGGGACTCTTCTTATCTCCTTTTCTGCCTCATCAAAATAAATAAATAATTAAAAAATTATTTAAAAAAAATTATTTGGTTGGATCTTATTTACGCCCACATCTTTATTGATCGCTAACTTGGCGAATTATTTCCCTATTGGTTTAGAAGCCCAATACTGAAAATGTGATATGTGTGCGCATTCATTTGATGTGACATTCAATGCGATCAGAGCTTTGATACACCGTAAGAGTTGGATTTTGTTTCAGTGCATCACTTTATTTTTTTGCCAATTGGCTCACTGAATGTTTGATTGTGTCGAAGGGCAATCTAGAAAAAGGAGCAGTTGGCTCAATTAGAGATTCTCCTTCGCCACAAAGGTGTCAACTAAAGTAGAATTGAACCGAATCGTATCAATTCTTAATGCCTTTGCTGGTAATATCTACATAATATTTTTGTAGGAAATCTGTCAGAAAATATAAAGAGCTCTTATAAATAATTTTAAATGCCCTCTCCTTTTGAAAAGTATTTGTAAGCTTCTGCTTTTTAAAATTTCTGTAGATATTTTTTAAATTATAAAATTTTAGCATAAACATTCATTTAAAACTGCTGATAAGACTTTAAAATTATTTTCGGCCGCCCATCCGGTATAGTGCTCAGTGAAGCTGACTGCGGTGCCGCAGGGACTGGGTTCGAATCCCGGAGAAGGCATGGATGTTTGTGTTGTAGTCCTTTCTTCTTCTGTCTGTGTTGTTTACCCCCGTGTTATACGTTCGGTGGTGCACGGGGTTTATAAATGTTAAAAAAAAAAAAATTATTTTCATGTGATTTTTCAAACAAAATATTTTTTACTCGACATTTTGTACCGGTATTTATGTACAAACTCTTTGACAGTGATTTATCGCTAAAGATTAATTTCAGGCCACAAGGCATACTCTAAAATAGGATTCAACCCCAGATTCAAGTTGATGTATTCTACATAAGTTCCAAAGAAAACTGTTCTCATATATTTCTCATATATACAAATTTAAAACAAATATTTTTTAAAATTTTGATCAAATTTTTAAATTAACGGTTACTTTTTCCGTTTGCAACAACGAAAATCTTGAATCCGTTTCTTTTCAATTTTCATATCTTTTCCTCTTGATTACTTTTGGAGCTGTTAATAATTGCTCTTGGAATGAGTTACATGCGTGAAAACTAAGCCAAGGATCAAATTTTACAAGAATAGATTATAGCTATATGCTAAACAAAGTGCGTCACACGACTACTTATACTCTACTTACTTATACTCTCTACTTATAAAGCAAGGGTGTGGCCAGATCGTGGCTAGCATGTCATGAGTTCGATCCCAGTACCACTGAAGACCCACCATGTAGGGAAGAGATGCCCTTTAAATCTATCGATAGCTCAAGCGTCCTCCCGTTGGTGTGGTGTGGTGTGGTAGTTAGGAGAGGGGGGGGGTGCCAGCTCAGGTGTAGTTCTAGTCACTTGACCATGGTTCAAAATTACGCACACCGTCACCAAAAGCCCTCGTGTAGCTGAACAGTGGGACGTTAATATTCCCTCACTCATAAAGCAGGGGCGGGCAGACTTTTCCAGAGTGCGGGCTACTTCTGATATTTTTAGAGTTGCGTTGCGCCCAGTGTCAAAGGCGGGGGAGAGGTCCACGGGTCCGGACCCTCCCTCTCGTAACAATTTTCTACCGATTCAATTTATTATTTACCCCCATCCCGTTAACCCAACCACCGTACTTGTCTATATTAGGTTAAATTATTCTGTCAATTGAATATTCCTTCTAGAAAAGTTAAAATGAATTCGGAAACTGAATGGGCGATAAAGTGATCTTCATTACACAAGTTCTGATGTTTTAATTATCGTTTACTGTTCTTTTTTTGTCGAATATTATAGTTTCTGATATTTAGCACAGGCCTATAAAAAAAAGTAAAATAACTTTAGCGGAATTCAATTAAGCTCAAAAGGTCGCGTTTACTAATTCTGATTAATGAAACTCTTGATTGATGAGAAAAAACAAAAACAAAAAATATTTAGACTTTACTTATACGAGAAACATAATAGAAATTTTGAATAAAGACTAATTAGGTTTTCTAATAATAAAATTTAACGTTTTAAGCCTATTGGTACTCACACTAAAGGCGGACCCAAACTGTGATGGATTGACTGCATGGAAAGAGAGTCAAGGAAATTGGTGTACTATAAGGGCATAGATAAGTCTATCCTGACTTATGCATCAATGACTTGGCCATTGACTTTACGTGATGAGGAAGCTTTGGGAATTTTCAATAGGAAGATCTTACGCTGCATTCTGGGTGGGATCCAAGGGAATGTATCATGGAGAAGATCTAACTTAGAACTCTACAGAATTTACAAACAACCTGATATTGTAAAATGTGTCAAATTACAGAGACTTAAATAAGCTGGTCATCTGGCTATAATGAATGAAGATCGTTGCTGAAAGAAATCTGCCAGAGCCCACGGGAAATAAACCTAGGGGTAGACCCTCGTTAAGATGGATTGACTGTGTCAAAAAAAAAAAAACTAAATATTTTAAAAGCCAAAAACTAGAAAATAGTTGCCAAAAGTAGAGATTTCAGGAGAAAACTTATGGAGAAGAGCAGAGCCTAAAGCCTGTCGAGCCATTGAAGGGCATAGATTCCTAAAGGGATTCATAGGGACACCTTGGCGTCCTTGCAAATGCTGAGTGGTCCATGGCAAATTTAAATTAATTTGGGGGTGCATGGAAAACATTTCGGTACATGAAGACTTTAACCCTTTCAGGACCAAGCAATTTTTCCTATTAAGCCTTCCTCTTAAAAATTCTTATAAAATCATTACTGTAGTAAAGTCCACTGAAATTTATATTTTATAATCATTCTATATTCCATACGTTACAAATTCAGAACATCATGGGCCTCAGAACGGGAAAAACGCTATCTCATATGATACCTTGTACACTGAAGTGATCACATATGTGATCATGGTCCTAAATGGATTAATATGGAGTAAATTATTGGTGACCACTGGCGAAACATACATCCCCACAACCATCGTGCCGCAGAGGAGGAAGGGGAGGATTTCTAGGGGGCTCAAAGGTTATGGTTTTACAATTCTTTGTAGGATCCTGCTTGGGGGCCCCAAACTTGACTTTGCAGGGGGACCCTAATATTCTCCACTATGCTACTGTTGGTCACCCATTTCCATTATTAGAAATGTTAAAATTAATTAATAATTATTTTTAGTTAAAAAGTTTTTATTTTAAGACAATATAGTCAGGTACTTTACTGTTGGTCACCCATTTCCATTATTAGAAATGTTAAAATTAATTAATAATTATTTTTAGTTAAAAAGTTTTTATTTTAAGACAATATAGTCAGGTACTTAAAATACTAGTAATGACAAGCATCACACACGATGGAAGTTGAGCTGTTTTGGGTGCGGTCGTCTATGCAAGTTTAAATAGGAACTGAATCTAGCCACTATATACATGCAATAACTTGTCTAATATAAAAGAGCCGTGTGTCTAGTCAACAGTTCAGCTTTGTTTTGGCCCTGTTTCTGAGATGTAAGGCGAATGCAACAAATTTTCATTAGTTTCAAACAGAAGACAGTATTCTCTAATGTACTTTTCTGATCTTATAAAGTACGTTATGTAAGTATTTTTAAAAATACGATTGATAATATAGTATAATATAGTATAATCATTTTTGCACCAGGCCACTCGCCAAAGAACAATGATGCATCGAAACTAAAAACAAAAATTTAAAGTTTAAAACATAAAAAGATCAAAATCTTAAACGACGTCAAAATTGCACAATTAAAACCGTAAAAGTCCAAAGAGGTGACAATCTTTGCGATCAAGCCATGAGTCTTGTGGCCATCCAATACAGCAAAATGTAATAAATGTTTTTATATTTTAAAGCAAGTTAATATAATTTAAATACATTTTCAGATACCACAATGTTTTATTTTCTCACCAAGGCTAACGATTCAAAACATAAAAATTAAAAATTCGTAGTTTTTCTTTTATGCACGTATTGAAATAGAGCTATTTCACTAGGGGTGACACATGAATATGTTTTTGGTATAAAATGGTGTCCATGGGCACTCTAAGTTTGGGAAACCCAGACATACAGCAACTACCGGTAAATTATAGCAAAGTGAGCCTTGCTGCAAGTGAAACAAAATAACCAAGGAATCAAAGAGCCATTTATTTGCCTACGCGTGTGCAGAAGTTTGTATGTCCATAAATGGAGTCTCCAGCAGAAGTCACGATCAAAACATTCGGGTCTAAATTAGTATTCTTTTTGTAATATTTAAATAAAATTTTACACAGCCCGGCCGGCTTTGTCGAGACACTGAAGATGAAGAAAACAGTCCAACAGAATAGCAAAAAAGTAGTAAAAAGTGCATGGAACAAAAAATTACATATTATACATAGCATGATAATTTAATATTAAAAATGTTTGGATCTTCTGCAAATGTTAGTGTAATACAATGATTTTGAAATGAAACAGGGTAAATAACTAAAAATCGAATACACAAAAAGTAACGATAATTAAAAATTACGCTTGTTTTTTCTTAAAAATGCTATAAAAAAGATAGAATCGTGGGGGGGGGGGCTAAAATTTACCAACATTCTAGAATAATGAGTAATTCAAATTAAATTTCATATTAATGTGAAAATTAGAAGTTCAATAATTCAGAGTTTAAAAGTACCGAATTTCTTAAGAACAAACTTTGAGTCAATTTTTATGGGCTATAGAAAAAGTAACGAATACAAATTTCAAAAACATTAATAGCACATGTATTATGTTAAATATTTACAAAGAAATTTAATTATTCGTAATTTAGAATAAAATATGTAGCTTAAATTAATCTAGTTACATTACGTCCTTGAATCAAGGTCTTTATTTTAATATTCTTAAATTCTTAACACCAGTTTTCGGCTTCCATAAATCTATTCTGTAATTGGACATGCATTTTTTTTGCGCAAGGTTGACCATGTCGAAAAAATTAGTCTTACTAAAATTAGAGCGTTGTCACGTTCTTTTTTTGGGGTCGAGCTATAAATCTTGCATCCCTTTTTAACTCTGTTTAAAGCAAGTTACTACACCGCCATTAAATCAAAAACCTCCACATAACTCTTATTCTTTATTTATGTTCTCACTCTGGCAACACGGGTAATTAAAAGGCTCCCAACCAATCACGAATCCAGTTGCTGACCTCAAATGGATTGGTCCAATAACTTTCGATCGGCAAAGGGAACGATTTGGCATGCGGATAAAAATAAAAACAACAAAATAATATTGTGTTTGTGTCCTTTTAGTTTCTTTAATTCGATTTTTAATAATTACATGAAAATAACTCACAAATTACAGACCACCGCTGAGCTCGAGGTGTAAGTACGACGATTCTTAATGCGCAACATTTATCAAAAAGTGCAAATCCCGTCTCCGTCAGTATGAAATTAGAAGATAAAAAATTTCTTAACCTTGCTTCTTTTCATTTAGAAGTAGTAGAAACATGGTTCGATATCTGATGATAATGTCACAGGTGCTCTAAATGAGTTATGTTTTATTTGAGCAAGGCGAAAGTTGCAATTATTTTTCAGTTACAGTTCTTTATAATAATGACGAATAGCTGGCTATTAGTTTTGCTCATCATTTTGCCCAAGGTAATGGCAACAGTACATTATAAATGATTTCATATAATACTGCGGAGTTGGTTTTTGCTTTTGGCGAAGTGCAGTGGGAAACTGGATCACTTTACATTCTTGGGTAATTAGTAACGACTACAGACTCTACCATTTGGAATGCTAAGAATATTTCGTAACTAAAATATTAAAAGTAAACTTTGGCACAAATAGATTTACCTGAAACACAACTGGCGCCCAATTGGCATAATGTAATTTCAAAGGCTTTAACAAACTTGAAATAAAAAAAATGCAAATATGGAATTTTTTAGAAATAAAATAATTAAACTTTAAACTCAATTGTGTTTGATTGCTTATCATTATTTAAAGATAATCCACTGAAGTATTTTAACAAATAAAACTCTATTAATGTAAAAATAAAAGAAAAAAATTCATTTCTTGGGAGTTAGTGCATCTTTTTAGTAAAGTATTGTTGACACTTGACATTTGCAGATAGCTAAGTGTGAGAAGTGTTTTAGTTAATTTTTCGCTTTCATTCACTTCTGCAAAAGTTATTCCGTGGAAGGGAGCTTCCTTTTAACCCATATCTTCTTGACACTGCGTATAACGCGCACTCGTAACACAAAAAATAAGATCGAAATCTACGGGTGAGCGTTATACGCTGGGTATAAAAATATGCAGGGGACGTCTTAAGGCGTGAGCCAACTGGGACCCTCCTCAGGGCCACTGCACTATGGAGGCCTCGTATCGTTCTCGACTCAGCCTTAATAAGATAATGATTCGAATAATTTCAACGGTCAAATGCTATTTCCGGTTGTATTCTCCGGAAAACTAGGAATTTCGAACCATATGTCAACTGGTTACATGGGATGACCGTCGTGCCTGTATAGGCCTAGGTCTACCACCCTACACCATCATTACTTATTCAGTCAAAAAGTGGTTAGTCGGTCGAGCGATTGTAGCCCACGCTCATTTATTTGTTTTGCTTTTGCGCGAGTGTTTGACAACGTATGTGTTATGCACTTTCTACTTTTTAGGAGGAGCCAACATTTGCGTAGCGGCTCAGGTCAGCGTTTGTGTAAAGGACCAAGGCCTCAAGAAGTATTAAGACGTCAATGAAAATGAAAGCTTTAAAGGCACATAAAATTAAATTTCTACATACGCCTTTGAGAGGGATTGCAATATCGGACCAAAAGTTCAATACCGGTATTTGGTATTTTTTAGATATTGATACCGGGACACCAGTTTTAATACCGGTATTAGAAGTTTAAGGAAAAGAAAGAAGATGCAGGTGTTTCTTTGTTTTGTTTGCCAGTTTTATTAGAGAGTGTAAATATCACAAAAAATTAATTTGTAATTTTGAAATTATAATAGTATATAAAGAATCACACACAAAAAAGTAAAGGAACATCTTATTTATTTAAATCCCAAAAGTGTAGGTATCCCTATTCAGTCTGGTGTACTATTACAAATTTTTGAAATATGATCCTAAAAAACATTAGCCTTGGACGTAATTTTGTGTAAAAATTACCAGCTGTCGAAAACGTACTTTCGGCATTTACGCCAGTTGAGGGTATTGACAGCAATACGAGATGTACTTTATCCCAAGTATTTTCCTCTAAATCCCCCATCTTCAAATAAATAGAATTCTTGTTGGATGATTTTGGATACAGCTGAATTTTTCATTGCATTTTGGTGTGTTGAATTTTTTTATTGAGTTACCGCTAATTCTAATTTTTGGTTCAAGAGGCAATTCCTTTTCACTATCGGCATTAGTGTCCTTATCATCTTCTATAACTGTATCGAATTCTTCTGAATGTGAATAAGGTTCGTGGGTAAAACATTTTAACAAAATTTACTATAAATTTGATCAAATTTTGAACTGGTTAGTCTTTTTCTTCTTTTTCATTTTCATTTATAAAATCATGATGATATGTAAATACAAGTATGAAATGCAAATAAAATGTTAATAACAAACTCCCCAATAAAAAAATATCGAAATATTTCATACTTTCTTCATAACTACCACCTTGTTTTCACAGAAATAAACATCAGGCTACGAATCTTGCGCTTGTGCAGTATCGCTCTGAGCTGTAATAGAATAGTCCTTGGATAATTCTTATATTTCATTACTTCTCTTGGTTGTACGATGCAACTTTATATTCTGTCTAATTAATTTCGCCTGTTAAGGAGACATAAAAACAAAAACGTATACTATTTTGCAAGGTTGGCGATGCCTGAACATATAGCGGAGACAATTTAAATATTTCTTGTAAATACCAAAAACCGGTATTTAAGCTTGTGAATACTGGTATCACAAAATTGTACAAACGGCTCATAATACCAGTATTCCGATATACCAGTATTGCAATCCCTAGCCTTTGCCCTTCTTTTGTAAATGTTTTTTTCGCCTAACTGAATCTACATATTCCACTGCCGTTTTAAATTTGCTTTGAATTGTTTATTGATATACATTTCTAAGGGCTGAACTAACGGCGTTCATATATATCCGCCTGGAATAACAGTCTTATTCATGTTGCAATCTGTCAGCAAAACCTCCTTATGATCCTTTAGGTGGCATATGAACATGTCCTATACTAAAAGACTTTCTAGATTCTTTAAAATACCTGGGTACCTTTTGCTTTTGCCAAGTATGTATCCACAACACTTCGCACCATTTTCGTCCATTCATTCTCTCTCGTGCACATAAATAACACATTTCGGGAAATTAAATTTCGACATTGGTTTTCTTTTAAAAATAACCATGGGTTTTAATGTTGTATTGTCCGGTAAGCGAAATAGAACTATAAGTGAGCTATTTCGTGACATGCTGTTTTTACGTAAATTGTTTTTGTCAAAAGATAAAAGCATTGTGCGTGTACTTTTCAGGTTCCTTCGTAAAAAAGGGTGTTCTTTATACGGCGAATACACTTAAAAATTAAGAAATGCAGCTTGAAGGTATAAGTACGCGTAATACGCCGGAATATATGGTATATGCCAGGACTAGCAAAACATACCAGGCTACAGCCTACTTTTAATTTTTTCAAGGTGTAGCATTCCACCCAGTGGTGTAGGTGTGGTGAGCTAAGAAAAGCAGTCTATAATATATATTATAAGTAAATAATACATACGGAGTATGTACTTACCTACATAACTACTATTAAATAAACTTACACTTTTAAGACCGTGTTTAAAGCAAAATGCAAGATACAAGCAAAATAATAATTATTATTATAATATAACATCGAATGATGCATTTGTTACAAAACAATTCAACATACATTAAAGCAGGGGTGGGCAGATTTTTATAGGGTACGGGCTACTTCTTATTTTTCCATGGTGTTGCGGTCCACCCAATGACGTAGGTGAGGGGAGCTAAGAAAAGGTCTACAATATTTTATTATAGCTTAATAAATATGGAATGCGTACTTACCTACACAACTAGAATAAAATTTTTAAAAAAACTCACACTTTTAAAATTGCGTTTAAAGCAAAATGCTAGATAGACATAATAATAGCCTCAAATGATGCATTTATTGTAAAATAATTCAAAATACATTTAAAAAATAAAGCATTTTCAGCTAAAGTTAGTTCTCGTGGTTAGTCAGTAGAAGACTTAGTCTGCATGTTGTGAGCCAATCTTGAATATTTCGGTATATAATTACTAACTGCTAATCTTCAGGCGGACACCCCACAATGTCTTGGCGGTCCACTGGTCAATCGCGATCGACTTATTGCCCACCCTTGCATTAAAGAATAAAACAGTTTCATCTAAAGTTAGTGCTCATAGTTATAATCAGTAGAAGACTTCGTCTGCATACCGACAGCCAATCTTGAATATTTCGGTATATAATTACTAACTGCTAAAGTTCAAGCGGTCACTCCAAAATGTCTTGGCGGTCCACCGATTGACCGCGATTGACTTAATGCCCACTCCGGGTACATGGCGTTAGCAAACTTTGTTGAATTTCAACAAATTTTAACAATTGTCTTCAGAAAGGTGTCTTTTGATGGATGCCCTTTAAATTTGTCCACGTTTTATTTTTAATGTTCAATATTTTTTTTCTCAGAATGAGAATGTTGGCAAGTATCGGATACATATTGTAAAGTCGTACCGCGTATTAGCAGTTCAAAGTTCTTTAAACACAAAGCACGTGTATTCGTTTTTTTTAAGCTCCTTTCAAAAGAATTTACGGTAGTGGCAGTTGAGGGGTTATAGACATGAACTCGTGGTTTGTATTGTTTATATCGAATTATCGGTTCAAATCCGAAGACTTGTTTTGAAGGAACTGTTGACATTTGATGAAGAAGGATCAAAGTGCTCATGTTGTCGAAGGTTTTGGAGAAGGGAGTACCGTTTCAAGGCGTCACCCTCTTCACTTGAATGTGGTTCAAAACTGCGAAGTCCCTCACCGGTATCTTTACGCTGCTTTTGAATGTGACGTTAATCAATAAATACATATAA
The DNA here is from genome assembly GCA_019973975.1 of Trichonephila clavata. NCBI lineage: Eukaryota > Metazoa > Arthropoda > Arachnida > Araneae > Nephilidae > Trichonephila > Trichonephila clavata. The sequence goes on along the minus strand of BMAO01022387.1, from coordinate 230,625 downwards.
AAAAAAGAAACATTTTTTTTTAGTGAAATTAATCCCAATAATAACGATGTTTTTTAAAAATATAATGAATTTTGAACAATCATTCATGGTATACGAATTTTTATTAAAATTATGTGACAGTATAGTATGCTAATTAATTTAAAAGTACTAATTGTTTTATTTACAATCGTATTCAATGTATAGTTTTTCCTTATTATTTAAGGGAACACAGTACGATTCAATTGACAAAAATCGGTCAAAAAATCAAATTTAATTTTCTTAGCTTAAATTATTCTTTATATGCTTTTCTATAACCTGACAAAATTTGAAAGTTCTAAACTAAAAAAAAACCACAGAATTATGATAGCTTTTACGCTGGTTTATATTCACATCCCTATGAAAAATCAAACCTTTAAACTTATCTCGGAAAGATAAAATATCTAGAGAGAGTTTGTCTTCATTTAAAATGCTAAAGTTTTTTTTTGCTATTGCGCCAAATGCTTTGATTTTTTTTACCTAATGCCAATAGTACATGTGTCAAAAGTTGGTATGCATTTTTGAATCAAAGCAATACTTATTTTTTAAAAAAATAATTAAACTCAGAATCTGTACATTTTTTAAGGAATTTTCAATACGCATTCCTAAAAAGAAGTATTGTACGAATACCAATCATGTTATCGCAAATCCATACCAACTTTTGTTATGCATAGTTTGAGGTACTTGTAAAACAAATTTCACGCGTATACGTAAATTTTTGTAGAAAGAGTAGCATTTTAAAATCACTTCAAAAATTTAAAGTTTTTTCCTTAAAAAATTAAATGCCTAGCTTTTTATGAAATTCTGTGCACAAAATCTGCTTTACAAAGTATACACACATAGGAAGCAACCAAAAAATTTTTGAAAATCCTTAAATTAAAAATTTTTGTTTTAATCGTACCATGTCCCCTTAAAAATATTACATATTTTTAGGTGTATAAGAATCTTGTAGAATAGCTTCACTATTTGCGAGCCCAAAGGAAAGTTTGTCAAAAAGGTTGAAGCCAGTTTTCTCGAAGGTTGTATCCATCTAAGGAACGTTATTTTGTAAATATAACACACACATAAATCATTATATTTTACTGTTTACAAGTATACGGAAATAAACACGTCATCAGTCATTATTAATATGCGGGTCAAGGTCTAAATATTTTTTAAATTCAGAGTCGTCTTACATAATGACCGAAAAACACTTTCCACGCAGTACTAATTGCGCACAAAAATAATTTTGATAAAACTATAAATTTTCACCAAATGACACGATAATTTCTTGCGGTTTGAACTAATACGTGATATAAGACTGAGTTTCGTCATAAAATTGCTTATTTTAATTTGGCACATTTAATTTAGAAGCAGCTGACGAAAACGTGGCTTCATACCAGATAGAGGCGTAACCAGACAATTGTTTTTGGGAGCATGGCGCGAGTCTGATTTTAATTTACAATTATCATTGATAAGATGATTATAATTATACCCAATTTAGTTACTAATTGATCAGTTTGTTTTATTAAATTATCTATTTAATAGTATATTTTAATTCGTTTTTATAAAACCGGAATTTAATTGAATTTTAATCTTAATATACGGACATCTTATTCGAGATTTAATTATGATTTTTAATAATTTATTACCTAAACATATGTGCATTTTCAAACCTGTTTAATTAATAATTGAAATCAATGAATATTGCAAAATATTAGTATAAATAGTTTGTAAATAATGTTTTGTCATTTTATGGAGAAAAATATTAATGTGAAATATTTGGAAGACCTATAGTTTTATTCAATTTTTATCTAAAAATTTTCGTATAATACGGCGTACACTTTAACATAAAGAATAAGATAAAGATTAATGGGTGCACTTGATGCGCTGTATGTAAAAAATAATATCTTTAAAATAAAAAAAATTACCTTAAAAATTACATTTATACATAAATCTAATTAGTGTTAATTTTAAAAAAATGATATATGTATATATACGCGTAATGAAGTTTTATTATTCGATAACATGAAAAATTTGTCCTATTTGTCTTCCGTTAAATCTTCAGGTACATCCTCTAGTTTTATTTCATTTTCATCACCATTTTTTTGACCCATAAATAAATAATCATCTTCCTTTTCAATTAAATTGCTAAATAAACTACATTTTTTAATTCTTTTTAAAAATTTCAAAAGACTTTTTAAGTATTCCAGGTTTATAATTTCATTCCCTGCTTTAATTATACACTCGCACACTATAGCTATACTTCAAAAGATAAGAGCCCATGCACTTTTCAGGGTTCTTCGTAAAAAAGGTGAGCTTTGTATGGTGAATATTCCTAAAAATTAAAAAATAGTTGGAAAGTATAGGTTTGCGTTATACACTGAAATATACGGTAGTAACCTATTTAATAAGTTATAAAATTTTTCAATGAATGCAAACTCTTTTGAATCAAATAATTGCTAATTTTTGTTAAAAATGTAAAACTTTGTCTACAAGTTTTAAGGGTGGGGTATTCGGGTTCTTTTATTGATAAAGAAAACTTAAAGACTCTTAAGGGGTAGACGCCCCCTCACTTTGAAGAAATTGAAGAGTTAGATTTTTTTTCATCGAGCATTTTATCTTTTAACATTTTTTTTAAGAAAATTTTTTAATCTTAATACTTTTTCCCCTGACACTTCAGTCATCCCGAGATTTATCTTCCGGAAACCCCTGATCTCACACTTAGTTTTGCTTTAATAATTACAGATTGCCTTACGTCAATGTAAACTTTATGAGATGGAGTTGTTTTCTGAACTCTATTAAAGAGGAAAAGGGGGGGGGGGGTTCCGAAAAACGCACTTGATTTTTTAAAATGATTTACACTGATTGAGAAGGCTTAAATTATATATAAATAATCCTGCTCCATATTGTATTTCCTATCAATAATTAAATAGTTTTATTTAAAAAATAAGAAACAGTTCACTCTCGCTAATACGAAATATATGCTCAGCACCTAGAAAAACTCTTGATATTTCGAACTAAAGCAATACGCTTTGGCACACTCAATATTTCGAAGTAAAATCTGTAGCTGGGCAGAATACAACACGCGATACTTCGAAGTGATATAATAAAGCTCTCGGCAATTAGAACACTCACTATCATGTAGAGTCCTGTAACAAACAAGGCTCGATCATACATGTTTTATATTGTATTGTCTCTGCTTGACTCCCCTGTAGCGTAGCCCCTTTGATGACCATCGGAGTTGACTCCAATAACTCTGACAGAAGCTAAAGTGTCACTAAACAAACTACGCAACTATTTCTTTCAAAATCATGTTGATGAGAACGCTTTTCAAGCTTCATTTACAAAATCTACAAAATTTCATTCTACAAAAATCTATTGACCAAAGTCGGATTGAATACCCTAAAACAAAAACAAAAAAGATAGCAGATTTTTTCGTCAAAAAAATTAGTTATGTATAGTATGTATTCTTTTAATAGTTGTTTTTAATACATAAATGTATTTTTTTGATACATGACTTTTAACTTCTGTATAATATTTATATTGTGTATAATATATGTACTTTTTAAAGTATTTTTAAATAATTTTATACCTATGTACAGTTGTTGTTTTATTACACAATTTTTTTCAAATTTAAATGTGTTAGAAAAAAATTTTTCTACATGAATTTTGAGTTTTTTCCTACCCTCCTGATAATTCGAACTCTTGAAAATTCGAAGTTTTTCATTGGTCCCTTCAACTTCGTATTATCGAGAGTCGACTGTAATTAAATCCTATTTCAGAGAGATATTAATGTATGAAGTAAATTAAAAATATAAGATTCTTATGCCCCTTAAAATATGTAATATTTTTTTTAAAAAAAATAAGGAAAGACTATAAATTGAATACGATTGTAAGCAAAACAATTTTTTCTTTAAACTTAATTAGCATAATATGCTGTAACGTAATTTTAATAAAAATTCGCATACCATGAAAGAGTGTTCAAAACTCAATACAGTCGACTCTAGCTAATTCAATCCTTCGACAATACGAACCTCTCACGAATTCGAAGAATATGCACAGCCCCTAGAAAATACGTTTTTGTACACTCAATAATTAGAAGTAAAATCTTTGGCTGGCTAGACTAAAACACGCAATAATTCGAAGTGATTTTATAAAACTCTCGACAATTCAAACACTCACTGTCATGTACAGTCCTGTAGCAAACAGGTTGGAGCTTACAAGTTTTGTGTAGTATTGTCTCTGTGTGTCTCCTCTGTAATGTAGCCCCTTTGATGACCATCTTTCAGATACCCCTTCTTAGTGTTTTCCGGTTCATTAGTTGAGAATACACTTGTATTGCTTTTCTTCTTCAACTGGAGAATAGACCAGCCGCACCTGTTGTCAACCATCCATATCTTTCGTTTAACACATGGCCTTGCTACACATGTGTTCAGAAAGGATGGTCATTATTGTGAAGAAGAGATGCGTAGGATTGCGTGTGTGAATGTTTTCTTTTAATACAGGACTTCTAACTTGTGTATAATAGTTATATTGTATAAAATATACTTTTTAAAAATACTTTAAAATAGTTTTATACATATGTACAATTGTTGTTTCATTACATAGTTTCAAATTTAAATGTGTTAAGAAAAAAAAATTCTCTTCACGTATTTTGGGAGTTTTTCCCCCACCCTCTTGATAATTCGAATTTTTTCACTGGTCCCTCCAACTTCGAATTATCGAGAGTCGACTGAAAATCGTTTTTTATTGTTTTTAATGGAATATTCCAGAAATTGAAATCAGTCGGATATCTTTTGTTTTTAACTTCAAGAGACATGGAATATAACAATTCTTTTTCGATATTCATGAAGGAAAATTTAAGAAAAAAAATTCAAAAGTATTTTTTATTTAATATTTAACTGGTAATTTATTACTGCTTCATGAAGTAATTGATCAATAACGGGCAATGTATGAAATTTAATTTCCTCCTTTTTACACTCATATTCATCGTTGTCTTTTCTGATCAACTGATTTACACCGGAATCTTTTTATTGATGTTAAAAACGGCGGTGATCATTGGCGCAATCTTGGCGTCCTATCACTTGTTACATTTTAAACCTCTCTCCTTTATTGCCAAAAACAATGCCATACATCAAATCTACAAACTAAATCAACATGTTTCTGTTCCGCAAAATGACAACTTAAAGAGCCCTGACAGGTCGCCGTAAATTTACGACCTTTCCATGATTCCAAATGTTCTTTTCCCATTCTTGAAAAGGAAGACTATTTCGCGTGCAGCAGTCCAACATATAAATCACTCTAATCCTTAACTCATGCTTTGTTATTACAAACCGATAGCCCAGTACAAACAAGTTCCCTACTCAATCAGTGCAGGCAGTAACAATAAAACGGGAAGCTAGGTCTTCACGAGCAATTGCTTTCGTGGGCATGTAGTTATGGAATACCCCTAAATTATTTTTAATTACTACCTGTTGGGAGAAGATGGAATGTAATTAAGAAAATCGTCTGGCTGGGGAGGGGAAGGGGGTCAAAGGGTTCAAGTGGAAAGGCAGGTCTATCCGTTATTGGCTGAGTTGGATCCTAAAAGACCTATCACTCCTTTTGTGATGGATTAGTTGGTGGTCATTTAAACCTCCCAATAGATTTTTGACTTTGGTTTTAATTAATGCCACGGAAGAGTGATTCGGTGACTTTTTTGGCGACGAACATTGCGATTTAAGTCCTATTCAAAGGATAAGAAGGCTGTAGGAACTGTATTAATGTGTTCCGACTTCAAAGCATGTCACATCATGGCCTTGAAGCATAATTAAATTTAATGCATCTATTAATTAATGCTATAAATGATAGGTTTTTTGATTTGATGGATCCAATATTTGAACTTTAAAAAACAGAATGTCATTTTTTCAAGGGATTGCTGTGTAAACTGTAGGGACTTTTAGCCTGTGCAGTTGAGAGATGAGAATATTGTTGTTGCTAATGCCACTTGTCTGACGGAGACAAACCGAGGTTCACGAAATTCATCATGGTAAAGGGTTGGATTGTACAGGGACATCTTAAAACTTCTTGAGGCCCTGGGCCCCTAAAAATGTATACCCCCTCCAGTGGCGTAACAGAGAATATTGGGGCCCCCTGCAAAGTCAAGTTTTGCTTTTAATTATGTTATAAATTGGTTAAATACGTTTACTTGTGTGGCGTTACTCAGGCCTTGGGTTCCCCGCAATGCGGGGGTGTACGTTACACCCCTGGCCGTACCTATGATCCTTAAAATAGACTATGTAGCATACGTTGTCAAAAACTCAACTCAAAAAACTCAAAAACATACGTTGTCGTATAAACAATAAACCAAAACAAATAAATGTGCATGACTTATTATATACTGGCTTCGTATATACAGGGACGACGGTCATCACATGTAGCCAGAAGACATATCGTCCAAAATTCACAGCTTTCAGTGAATATACATCCGAAAACAACATTTGACGTTGAAATTATTCGAATTGTTATCTTAGTAAGGCTGAGACCCCCTTGTGGTAGAGGCTCTAGACCCAGTCCAAGTTGGCCCATCCCTTAAGTTGTCCCTGGCATAGTACTAGTATTCCAGTCGTTAACCCGGCACCAATCACGCAGGGTGTGTGTGTCATACCCACCGTCTAACTTTTTCCAACGCTCCTGCTAAACCTTTTTTGAAAAATGGATGATTCCTGGTCTAAGATTTTAAGGTGATAACCTTCAAGGGGATTAAACCTGTCAGCGAATTTTTAAAATAGATCTTTGGATACCACTCTCTAGGGTGTGTTACACCCTGCGCGTAAAGTTGAGTTACGTTTTTTAATACGCGAGTACACTTTAAAATTTTCCTCATTCTATGCATATTATTGTAGTTATGATGAAGAAATGTGATATTTAAGCAATTTAATAAATACATTATTTTTGAATGAAGGAATTCTTTTCGTGGTTATGATGAGGAAAAAGCAAATGAAGAGTATAACAGCAAGTATGATTCCTCCACTGAAATCGATCCAGATTTAGAAAAGGGAGACACTGTTGAAAATAGATGTTTTATATGTAGGGACACAAAAACATTTGAGAAGAAAGTAATTTTAAAGCAGATAACTGGTACACATTTTATGCACTTTCCGATGAACTTTTGAGAGAGAAAAAAAACTATTACTGGAACAAAATAAGAGAAAATAAAAAAGAAATTCCAAAATTTTCAAATTTAAAGAATAAAGAAGTTTACTCCTATATGTTTAGTTTGAAAAAAAAAACAGATTTAAAACAATTAAAATTCAGTGAATATCGCACTCACACACGATGCGATTAAAGGAGTGTATAAACAATGTATTGAATGTCCTTATAAAAAGAACGGAAAAGCTCAATTTATGTGTGAAAAATGTTCTAAACATGTTGTACTTCCTACTTTTCTTCCTTTTTAACCTTTGTATATAAATTTTACGGTAAAAACACAATGTAAACACCCTTGGGTATGACACACCCTGTGCGAAAACTTTAGGTAGTTTTTTCACGTGAGTGATGCCGGGTTAACTGTAGCTTTGAGCACCAAGCAAGCGACAGTACGATTTGGCTCGTTTCCTCCCCAATTTTGAGGGAGACCTGGGGTTGTCAGGCACCTTCCACCTTTCTTTAACTTCTTTCAATCTCACGAGAGGACTTGTGGCTCGATGGATATTTAAAGTACCCCCATGCCATGAAGGTACTATAAATTTACAAATTTGCATGCCTTCTCCGGGACTCGAACCCAGACCCTACGGCTTAACAGTTAAACGGGCGGACAGCTGAGATAATAGTAATTATTAAAAGCACTTGTGTCGTAACACTGTCAAAATCAGATTATGAAAATGGAATGTGTACTCAGAGATGTTTCGTGGTCATGGTAACCAGCCGATTACGATCACGAAATCATGATTGATGTGTCGTGAGCTCCAGTGCCAATGAAGTCTTGCTGTGTGGAAAGGCTGAGGCACGTAAAGCTCCAAGTTCTCCCGTTGGTGTAGTGTGGTAGTTTGGAGCTCGTTTTAGTCACTTGACCTCGGTTCAAAAATTATTTCAATGAAGAAATGAGACTGTTAATCGAAATAAAATTATTGCGTGCTTTACCGAATCTCTGCATTATATTTTCTCTGAGTGTGTGAGTTGATTTATTGTTTCAAAAGAGCTTCGGTTTGGCAACTAAGCCATCTTCAGACACGGCAAGTTCACAAGAGTCAAAACCATTTCATTGGTGACACCATCTAGTGACGGCTTCCGTTACCAAATGGTGACGTTTGAGTTTTATTCAATTCAAACTCTAGTCGGACGCTAAATATTGCTATGATTTAAATCTCCCGAGAGTACCAGAGCCAAATTATTACTCAAAGTATCTTTTACATGCCACATAATTATATGACATGCTTGTTTTCGATTTTTATATCCAGAAAATCTATCAACTCCAGCCAGGATCGAGCCTTCAACCTTGGGATTACAAGCCTGGGACGCTACCTCACTACCACCGAGCCAACATTTATTGCTTAGTAAGGTCGCACTACGAAATCAATCCAAGGATATCAGTGATGGACATCGTAATTTTACTTTCCTGTCAAATGATGAGGATGACAACTGTGCTGCTCCTTTAAATTCCACTCTACACCAAAGTGAGGACGCTTCGACCAATTTGACGTGTATCAACCCTTCTACGCCACAAATCCTTAGCGGCACCGGGATTCGAACTCAAGACGCGATAAAAACAGTCATTGACGAGTTTACAACCAACACCATGCTACTACCCCGGAGACATGGTAGACAAGTGGTCACTGAATCTTGGTTGGAGTTGTCGAGTAGTGGGTTTAATGCCTAGTGCTACTAAAGATCCACCGTGGGGAGGGTCTGATACGCGATAAATCAATCGATGAGCAAAATCCTTCCATTTGAATGGTGTGGAAGTTTGGAGATGGGGTACCAGATCAGGTGTCGTTTTCGTCACATGACCATGGTTCAAAATTACGAAGTCCGCCACCAATAGCTCTCGAATTGCTTCACAATGTTATGTAAATTAAAATAAAATAGGATCGAATCGGCTTCCTTGGCCACGAGCGCAAAAGAGCGTGATCTAATTTAACTAAAATTAAAATGTAATATGCATAAAATTAAGGCTGTTTTCGGTCAATGTTAAAGGATAGGGATCAAACGGGAAGCACATTTGCCGGTAGGAAAAAGCTCCAATAATAATAAAATTTTATATGGGCATAAAAACAATTATTGTTTAGAGGATAGTGTTCTTAGAATTTTGATTTTTGAAAAAAATACGCAGTTTTCAGCATTTTTGCAAAATGAAATTGGAGTTTTCTATGTTAAAGTATAGGAAGTGAAAACGCGAAGCACATTTTAATAGAAAAAAATTGATTTTTTCGAGTTGAATTAAATAGTATGTAAGAAAGCATGCTTCCCTCTTTTGACTGGTGTAGCCAGAATTAAGTTTTATGTTTTTATTAATGAACTTTTTTAAATTTTAAGTTCATTCTGAATTATTTTTGGCGTAGTTAGGACTATCTCAAACAGATGGCACCACCATCGTTTTGTAAAACGAATTTTACTTGGCTACAAATACTTAATTTTGGCGATATCTTTCTGAAATATAGTCGCCAGCCGAAATTATGGTAACTTGCAAGTTGGAACAAATAGTGTGGAAAATAAAGAAGATTTATGATGTACACAGAGATTTAACATCTCAAACCTGATGAACTTTCCTATTTAGGAATGTTTTTAACATTTTCTGCATGTGTGCTTTAAAAGTTTAATTTATATACATAATTTATAATTATGCTGCTTAGATTTTTTTCTTCCTGTTATTGATGAAATGCATATAAAAATATTTAAATTCTGTGAAGCGACTGAATGAAAAATTGAAAGTATACTTATTTTATACTTGACCGAAAGTTATGAATTGACTAAAGAATACAAATTACTACTCTGAAGCTCACAATTTAAAAATTTAATCTAATTATTGTAATGCAGTTATAATTTTTTTAAACTAACAAAAAATCGAATCGATTTTATATTTAACGTACAATTTTACCATTAAACTATTGGAACAATCATTAACCAAATCTTGTGTTTTCTAATTAAATTAGCAGAAACTTAATTTTTCGATTAATTTTCTCCAATTCTAAGCTATACCCCATATTCTCAGGCCGTTTTTGTGGAAAAAAATTAAAAATAGTGTAAAATATGTTATTGAGATATATGATATATTTACGAAATAAAAAGTGGCTGCGGTAGCCTAATGGTTATGTAACAGAATCGTGGCTGCCGTGTCATAAGTTATAGCCTAGTACCGCTCAAGACCCGCCATGTAGGGGAGTTTAATCTGTCGAGAACTCAGATGTCCTCCTGTTGGTGTGGTTTGGCAGTCAGGAGGTCGCTCAGGTGTCATCCTCGTCACTTGATCATAGTTCAAAATTACGAGGTCTGTCACCAAAAGCCCTCGAGTAGCTGATCAGTACGACGTTAATATTCATTTAACGAAATAAAAAAAATAAAGGTGAATTAATAAGAAATGAGTAATTAATTCATTATTTATTAAAATCTTTTAAAAATAAACTAGAACCACAGTAATTTTTCTATCCGACAATATCTTGTCAAATCCCCCCCCCCCGATGAATTTTTCAGCCTTCGATTCTAAGCAGCACCCGATTTTTAGTAGCATAAGGGAAGTAGTGCGACTTAGATTCGAATAAATATGGCAATATCGCGATTTTAAAGTTTTTGTATCTTTAAGTTTGCCTTTTTTTCTATTAAAAATTACTGTCCCTGACATTTTCTATCATTGAACATTTTCAATAGCCTGTTCTTGACTAAATGTTTAATATAATAGTCTCTGTGTGTGTGATTTCTTTGAGGAATACATTTTGCACATATCAAATTTAGAATCAAAGTTTATTCAAAATATGTCCATTTTAGTTAAATATATGATAAAAAATTATAAGTAGTAAATTTTTTATATAACTTTTTTATGAAAAAAGAAATATGTGAGGCATTACCGTATGAACAGATATTTGCTGCTCATTGGAGTTTTTCTTTTAGTACTATAGTTAAGATATTGATTTTTTTATTACTAGTTTGTTTTTAAATTATAAAACAAAGCATTCACACACACAGAGATCTGCTGAATAAACTTCAAAAAAATTAGTTTTTAAAAAATTAAAACTTAATTTTCTAAATATTTAAACGGTGTTTTCATTTTTTACTTCAAATATATATAATTTTTAATTTTGGAAGACTTTTAAAATGAATTATTTATTTTATAAACGAAGTGAAAATGTAATTGTAATAATTAATAATGTTTGCTTTTTTAATCTCGCAATTGCGAATCGAATTGCTCGATTTTCAAATGTTAAGAAGTTTTACATTTCTTAACTTTTCCATTAATCATTTGCTCAGAGAAGTTCATAATCAGTTATGAGCTTTTTACACCTTGGGGGGGGGGATGTTTCTATCCACTAGAAAACTTATGTTAATCTAATTATTACAAAGCTATTTTACCATAAATTATTGTTTTAAGACAATCTGTTGCTCAGTATAATAACTGTGTGATGAATTACTTTGTTTAATTGCAGCTTTATTATCCAAAAAACCATTTAGCATCCTTCCAAAGGCAACTCGTCATGTCATGATGTCAATATCTCATGGGAATTTCACTTCGGATGGGACCAAAAAACACTTGTTGGTCGGATGTCTTTAGGAAAGAAAAATACAAAAAAGGGGAGAAAAAGGAAACTTTTATTGCTGTGGGGGTACTGAAACAGATAAGAGGGGAAGAAGTGGTAGGGAGATGTGTGTGAAGGGGGGGGGGTCTCAACTTTCCGTGATTTTTGAGGTCTTCTAATTGGATGGTGTTGAATAATCATTCTAACCGAAGTAAAATACGTTGCTCGTCTTAGTCACATGTGAAATTTAGAGTAGGAACCTTTATACTTCTTATACGACTTATTTCACAACTCATCAACTCACATTATTGCTATTTATAAATTACATAAAAGTGCATATTATTAGAACATGTAAGAACAATCATTATTTAACATAGATAAAATTTTCGATTCCATATTAAAACAATAATCCTTTCATGCTCATTATTTTTTTAGAAAAATTCGAGATTAAATGCATATCAAAGAAATTTACTTTTTACTCTGTAGAATCGGTGAATAAATAAGAATTATTCGACAAGAAATGTTTTATATATCAGTGAAAAAAGAAACCAACGTTTTTTACTATTTTGATACTTTTTTTGATTGATGATTGTTATGCATCTTCCAAAACTAATAAGATTGGAAATTTTTGACACATGTTAGGAATATTATTTTTTTGTGAGAGAAGGGGATAAAAGAATAAAAACAAAATTCTCCCCAACAGACACCATACTCACCAATTTCATAGAATTTATTTTTACATGGAATTCATAGCAAATTGTGAAGATTTATTTGTAAATTATATGCCAGCTTAATTCTGGAAAACACAACATATAATTTTTTATGGTACTATATTTATTCGATAAGAGTAGAATTGCTTCATACTATTAGTCCACTTTTAATACAACAGTTTGAAACATGAAACTTAATTTTTCACTACTGTATATCTACCTTTCTTCTGATTCGTTCTCCTCAGCATTCATATAGTGCAGTGGTTTTCAAACTGTGTTTCACGGAACCCTGGGGCTCTCAAGGTTACCCAAGTCACAATAAACAATCGAAAAGGAGATTATAAATGTATATGTAAAATGGATTGAAGAGTTTGTATAACTACAAGTATCTTTTATAAAAAGCTCATTTTATCATTAAACTTTAAAATTCTATTTGTACTCTGTTTGTTCTATTTGTAAATCTGTCGAGAGCTTAAATGCTCTCCCATTGGTGTGATGTGGTAGTTAGGAGAGGGGATACTAGTGCAGGTGTCGTCCTCGTCACTTGACCATGGTTCAAAATTACTGTCTGCAGTGCCGGTTTAAGCTCATTTTGATGCCTTGGGAGTAGAAGATCCACAGATACTCTTTGCTCTGGAGAAGCCTGATTTATAACTAGAAAACCTGTTTAAGTCCAGCCTATCCTGGCCCTTCCCGGCCCAGGGCGCCCGCCCCAAGTGCCCAATGGATAAACCGACACTGACTGGTATTTTCTAACATTGAACATTTTCAATTCTCTGGTCAAGTCTGACTAAATTTTTAATATAATATATGCTGCGGTTTCCTTACGCAATACATTTTACACACATCAAAGTCAGAATTAAATTCGGAAAATATCCATTTTAGTTAAATATGTAAATAACATTTTTATAAATTTCTTTTAGTACTATAGTTAAAATATTGATTCGGTCTAGTTTATTTTTAAATTAGAAAATAAAGTATTCCACACAAAATAATGATCCGCTGAATAATCTTTTAAAAACACTTTCTTTTAAAACATTAATTTTCTAAATATGTAAACGGTGTTTTCATTAGTTCACGACAAACATTGGTCCGAAGTCTCTAGGAAAGAAGAGAAAGGTACAAAAAAAGGGGGAGGAGAGGGTAGGAAACTTCTATTGCTCTGTAATAAAACAGAAAAGAGCTGAAGAAACTGCAGAGTGTGAGGGGGGAAGGGAGTCCTCTCTTTTGGTGATACTTCTGATGGGGTTTTGCGTAGAACAGGGATGGCCAACCCAAATGACCTTGCAGGTCACTTCGGAAAAACATTACAATTCAGCGGGCCATATATAAAAATATATATCTCTATGATAGATTTGGATTTATTACAAGCATTTATTGGAGTAAAAATTTAAAACAGAACGAATTATTATTGCTTTCATTATTTTTATATGTATACAAACAAAGCTATAATAATGAAAATGCAATGAATCGAATAATATTATTTAAATTTGTTTGATTAGTGAGATATTTGTTTCTCAACTCTTTCACTGAGTTTTTTCAATAGATCTCAATGCATATATTTGTACATCGTAATTGATGTTGCAGGATTTCGTCCGATAAGTTTGAGCGCAATTTCCTGTTAGATTAATTTCATTTTCAAGGGAAACAAGTAATATAAAACAAATTTTAAGACAATTTCTACTTTGAATGAATGAATACAAAGTATTTTACCAACGATTGAAAATTTCAACAAGATATATATAGATATATGTATAGGGAGAGAGTGAACTTATAGTAGCAATTGAAAAAAAGCATGATTTGTCTGAATTGTTGTAACAATGCGCACCTGGTTTGGCTAGTTTGGATGAAAAACTGGTTTCCGGTGCTAACTTTTGTCATTGTTTTGTTTTAGCATTTACAATGTTACAATAATGGAGACGAATCTAAGTTGGTGTCGAAAATCGGTAATTAATTACTTTAATTAATTGGTAATTAATAGATAAATATTTGAAAAAACTGTATTAGCAGCAAGTCTCATCCACTACATAAAACAATACTATTATTTTGTTGCCAAATATGCGTAAAAATTAAATAATCTTATCGTTATCCAACGGTATCAATGTTAAATTTATGTTATTGTATATTAAAATCAATAATTGTATGTGATTTAAAAATTGTATTTTAATCTATATGTATATGCAGCATAAAATATATCATGCTTTTATCAATGTTGATATATTTCAGAATTTGGTCTAAGAAACGCTGGGGAAAAAAATTTTAATATTTTTTCTTTTGTTTGTACTTCCTTCATTTAAAAATTGTTTAAATATTTTTCAGATACACGTGATGCTATTGTACCGCTATTTATATTTAAAAGTAATGTAATGAAGTTATTATTTGCGCATTTTGTTTGAAAAATAATTATATTTTATAGGTAAGAATTGGTCTTAGAAGAAAATTGAGATAACTCTTTGTTGATTTTCTATGCGGACTCGAAATATTTTTTTTGTGAGGAAATATTTTTTACTTACTTAGATAACTAGAACCAAAAACGGAGAGCAATGTGCATACAATTTTCTCTTTTGAAACAATTAAATCTCTCCAGCAATGGCATTCAATAAATTACAAAAAAGCTGTAAATTTATCTTTGGAGTTACCTTTCCAATTTTTTTGACATTTCGTAACTGTCCATAATTTTGGAGATCTATTTCAAATAAGATCCATTACAAATTTATCAACTTCCATCCTCTCAAAAACTGACACATTTCTTGAGTAGTGCAGAGCCACTGAGAATTGTGCCGCGTGCCACACGTGAAATAGGTTGCCAACCCCTTTTCTATCGCATGAATGTAAAATTGTATCATATTGTTTGTTCATTTAATACAGCATATTAAAACGTGAAATTAAGTTTTTCATTGCTTTAAATTCACTCATTCTTCCTTTGAAAATCATTTATTCAGAAAAAATTAAACACACAGTTTCGTTCTCTACATCATTTATCTAGAGCATTGATCTTCAAACTGTGTTCCACAGAACCTTGAGATTCCACGAGTCACAATAAAAAAAATCGAAAAGAAAAATTATAAATGTGTATGCAAAACGGATTCAAGTTCTCATGAAGTTCGTATAACCACAATTATCTAAAAATGATCTCATACATTAAAATTAAAAATTTTATTTATACATAACTTAACTTTGTTGTGAAAAACTTTTTAAACTTTTATTGTTTTATAATAAATGAATTTAAAACTTTTCTTTCTTTATCTATTAGATTATGAATATACTATTGTTTGCTATCCCGAGTTCCACAAAGTAATTTTGTACTAGTTAGTGTAATATTCTAAAACCTTTTACATTTGTGGGGGGGGGGACACCTATAATGAAGAAGATGGAACAATTTATCGACATATCAAGAGATTCAATGCTAAAATTTAAATTTAAGCTAGAACACCAAAATTTTAGGTTGCCAATTCTTGCAAAATACGCAGAATTTTTCTCACATAGCTGTGAACATTTTAATGCCATTCACAAAAATGTATTTAGTAAGTGAAAAATATTTGTCAACGCGAGTGTCTACAAAAACAAAATATAAAAACGAATTAAACGCGGAATATGAAATGCTACTGCACATAATTTCCAAGGGCCGACAGTTTGTGTAAAAAATGTGAACACATATCTCAGTTACTAAATATGATGCATGCGCAGGTGACATTTGGATCACAAATTAATATTATCAATGAATAAAAATAACATTAACATTACATCATAAAATTTTCTAATAAGAAATAAATTTTTTTAAATTTTCTCTTCATATAACATCAAAAATATATGTTTATCTATATACTTTAAATATTATTTTAAGATATATTCTTTTAAGTGTGGAATGGGATTCCCCAAAAACCAGTGCCGAATTACTCATTAGGTGGAGTAGGTGATTGCCTATGGGCCCCACTCTTTTTAGGGGCCCCAAAAATAAAAAAAAACCCAAATATTTAGCTATTTTTTGCTGCAAGAATTAGTTTTTATTACAGATTCTAATAAATAATTAGTGTTTAGTTACATATTTTTTAATTCGCAGATTATCTGTTATTTTATTTGTGCAATGAAATATATTGCTAAAATGTTGTGTAATAAGATTATTAGGCTACAGGGCCCCGAGAACTGGACTGCCTAGGGATCTCCATGTCGTTTTATCCAACACTGCGGAAAACATCTTACAGTTTTAAGGGTTCCGTGAGTCGAAAAGTTTGACCACTGATCTTTGTCCAGAAATAACTCTTCCATGGACAAGTTTCCCTGCTGTTTTACCCCCTCCCTCCCTGAAAAAGAAAAAAGAACTACCAATTTTACGATTGTGACCCCCCCCCTCCTACCCCCATTTCTTAGCGAGCGTCGCCTTTCGCTGAGGGGAGAATTTTGTTGAGAGGAGTACCCGAGAGTGAAATTTATTGCCCATCTTGGGAATCTTCAGAAAAATATTTGTGCCAAAAATTTCGCAAAAGTCAACGCCATCTAGATGTCATGTAAGATGTTAAACAACTGACGGGCTTCCCCTTAAGCTTTTTGTTAATGTTATTTGTGTCGTCCTCGTCACTCGACCATGGTTCTAAATTTCGAGGTTCGTCGCAAAAAGCTCTCGTGTAGCTGAATACGGCAATGTTAATATTCCCTCACTTCAATTGCAATGTTGCAAATAAATCAAAATGGCTATAAATGGAGCGGTTTTTCGAATTTTTTAAAAGCATTAATCCAAGAACTTAACTTCTTTATGCTTATTGTACAACATAGAAAATGAAAACATTTTTCGCTTTTTTCAATAATAGTACAAGAATGTTTTTTGAATAGTACTTGGAACGTTTTATATATGCGTTTGTAAGTTCTATCACCGAAACATCAACAACGAAAAATATTATAATTCAAAGGGGCCGTGATTAGCCTAGTGGTTAGAGCATCGGACTCCAGAATGGAAGGCCAGATTCGATGCCCGATGCCACCAAATACCCTTGGAGTACACACGGAGTACGTGCTTGTTAAATCAGTGGGTTCGAAAGTCTTGTGGGCGGTCGCAGTTGAAACCACGGGTGCAGGGGGCTTGAGAATATTTTCCTCCCCTCCAGTCCCATGCCTTAATTGTGGAGGTGGAGATAGGTGGTGTCACTATCTATCGTGTAGGAACCGTGCCAAAATGTATTGTCACCTGCATGGTGCTCAGTGCTAACAACAGGCGTACACCTAGCCCCTTGCCACGATGATTTTCGTGGGCCTTGATCTGACACCGTCAGACAGGTGACATTAGAAACAACAACATTATAATTCATATATGGGCAACTGTAATTGATTTACCTTGTACTTTTGATGCTTAAGTTTTATACCAAATGGTTAAATGATGATAATAAAATAGACAACATACACAAAAAGTCATGTAACGGAGCAGATGTTTTCAGAAACATTTCATGGATTTTTTTTTATCATTTCACATTTCATTCATTCTAATATTTGCAATACTCTTAATTTTTGAATTTATAAATCAATCTTGAGAATGATCTTATGGGAGTTCTTATTTATGTACAGGGAGTTACCGAGTTCGGCCTACAAATTTAGAGGGGTGACGGTAGTCAGCATAGGGATGACATATCAACATAGAACATAGGGTCACAAACCACGTTAAGGCTGAGTAATTCGTAAAAGCTATTATGATGAGGGTGTTGTCGAGTGAAATGAAAAGGGCAATAAGAGGCAAGAAATATGTTTATTAGACGTAAAGCATGTTTAGAATATGAACAATGCATCAGTTTGGCGTCAGAAATGCAAAGGCAAGCGATTGCCACAGGAATTATTGGAAGTTGTGGCCGCGTAGGTCATAGCGCTGCCAATTCCGACGGATGAAGGGTTGTTGAACTCATTCAAACAATCAGATGAGGGGACAACGACCCGTGCTGTGAAATCCCCCTCTGTAGCCACTGAACTGGCGTCTTATACACAAGGCTCCAGAAGAAAAATCCAAGGAGTTGAGGCCCGGGAAGCGTGGAGGACAAGCAACAAGTCCGTCGAATCCAACCAACCTCCCGGGTTGTGTAGCATGGAGGTGGTTACACACCACTGTTACGACGTCACAAGGAGTGGCATGCACCCCTATATATGTCGAGTTTGAATCTGGAAAGCAGGTGGCTCGTTTGTGGGTTAGAGACAGAGCACGTGGCTTTGAGGTCATTTTTCTTTGTTTAGCATCGGGACTGTCGACAATGGATGGGATATAGCTATATTATGTGCGTCCATAGGCAGTACTTGTCTGTCTTAAAATACTGGCGCCTCAACGGATGGTGGCAGGCCACCTCAAAAAAGAAATGACGGTGAGGTGGATCATGAAACAGATGTCGAACAAGCCTTTGTCATGGAAAACGTTCGAGAGGGACCAGAGCCATTGTTCGGCCTGCACCAGTGGTGGGCTTTTGAGACTGAGGTACAGGGTGCAATGCTTTGGGGCCTGCCAATGAGAGTTGACGAGGGGTGTGTAGTTGACTGCCCATGGGTCTAAAAGGGTCGTTTCGAGAAAGGAAGAGATCGACCCCCAAACTGGATCCTGCGAAAAAGACGTACGACTGACATTACCTGAACAAGCGGAAATTGTGGGGCAAGCACCCTCAGGATGGAAAACTTCTTGACGTGTTAGCCTAGACGCGATGGGCAGTAAGAGGAACGCTGATGGTTCCTGACCCCTAATATTGGGGGACTAAAGAGACTTATGGGGTGGGCCCCCATTCGGATAATAGGAAGTCGGTGAAGAAGACCAGCGAAGGGAAACGGACCAACGATAGTGGCACAACGGCTCATCAAAACTAAATTGACTCTTATATTTCCATTCATTTAATTTTGCCAAGTAAAAGTCTAGATGATTGTGTAGTCCAAAAAATAAAATTTATTTTATCCTATCAACCAGCTGTGCGCGTCATCTTGCTAACAGTCCACGACGCTACACCGCAATCGAAAAATGTGCCGGTACACCTTCGTGTACGAACCACATGTTCTGATGTGCAGTGTTCGGTTCTCTCTTCGTGCTGCAGAAAAACAAGGTGTTTTGCTCCAATGAGGCATTTGGGCAGTTTTAAGTAGCATTCGTTTGACCATTCCTCTCGTCTGGCTTCCTTTTCCTCGCAACGGCTATTATCGCAATTTCCACTGATAAAACGTGGTTTGCGATCCATGTTCTATATGGATTCGTTATCCCGACGCTGCCTACTATCACCCCTCTAAGTTTGTTGGTCAAATTTGGCAACACACTTTATACAGATTTAAATGCAATAAATTGCTGAATGCTAAGTCATATCATTATTGTTCTTAATAAATCATGCATTCCATTATAAGTAGAAACATTGTTGCTTTTAAAGCAATCTAATTTCTGCTTTAAATAAATATCAACCTCCCTCATAAATTTCTAGTAATCATTAATTAAACGTGATTTTGCAAACTAAACCAAGGCATTTATTTTGTAAATTAAAAATGCATTAACTATGCAGTCGAAAATTAAAAGACGATTGTAATCACAACAAAGAAAAATAGAAAATTTTAAACAATGCTCGGTGAAATGAATATTCAATATAACAAAGGTAAAAAAAAAAAACATAATAAAAACAAAACTGTTTATACGTAGGGGAATTAATTTCCATCGGACTATTTGTATGATTTTTAATCGTAAATAAAAAAAAAGCTTTAGAGGAGCGCTGTTAGAAAGAAATCTTTAGAAAATGTATTCATGTCTTTGTACTTAAGTCAAATTGTTTTTTAAATATAATCCATTGAAAATAATTACCTTCTTAACAATGCAAAATAAAGCTGGAAATAATGAATAAATAATTATCATTAGTAAGCTTTGCGGAGAAGATGTTCATTTTTTTTTCTCGAGCTATGTATCGTTTTTTAATTAAGTAAAACGAATCTTTAGCTTTGTTTTCAATTTAAAGTGAAGTGCGCTCTAATATTTATTTCCTAATTTGGTCTTCAGCAATTGTCTTAAATGTTTAGCTATCTGCATTATTATTTTGTACAATAATTTTGAAGAACTGATAATGATGTTTAGAATATTTATATATATTCTTTTAAATATTAAAATTTATCATCTTCAATTGTATTAATATTTTATTTTTTCGAATTTTTGTTTATTTATTATGCAAAAGCAATATGATATACACAGAAAAACAATTAAAAGAATTTCTCGTTTAAAGAATTTAAGTATTCATTTCGGTAAGATATAATTAAATTTGGTTTTTAAAATATGCAACAATATTGTTTATATGAAGTTTTAATTAAATGTAATATTAAGTTAAAGGAATTTGGCTTTAAACATATATGAAATAAGAACACTTTAAAATATTTATTGGTAAAAATAGACTATCATTTCAACAAATATTGTTTAATTTTTAATATTGTTTTGGTATTTTTTCTGATATTATTTGTTTGGTATTTTAAATAATTGTAAAAGTCAGATGAAAGATTATTGTAACTATGCCATAAATGTTTTTTTAAATAGCTTAAATTAATTTTTTTAAAGTCAACGTTTTATAATTTATTTGCTTACTGCATGTGACTGCCGTTAAAGAAATCATTACTTACGAATATGCGTTTGTCTAAAATAAATTTCAATTTAAATACATTTAAAAGTGAAAAAACTGTTTTTAAGAAATAGTATAATACTTTTCATCCAATAGGATCATTATTTAACTATGACTGCATCTATACTTTTCTTTTAATATTTTCGAGCCATTAAATAATTCAAGTATATGAAGCCATATATTTTTTTAATATTGTGTGTTTTTTGTTCACATTCATTAAATTAAATATATTATCTTGCTTAATTAAAATAATACTAGAGTAGACTATCTGGTGGAATTTCATAACAAATTTTATTTAAATAAGCTATATTTATTAAGTCAGCGTTTCTCAAAGTGTAGGGCGCAACCTCCTAAGGGGCATGGTAGCCCTGTGTGAGAGGCGCAAATCTATGAAAAAGTTCAAAATAAAATATTTAAAATTTTCAATTCACTGAAAGGAAGCAAACAACCAAAATACATTCTGTTATAATAAATAAAATATACATTCACACTTATATAATATACGTATAAATATGTATCAGTGTTGCACAAAGTATTTGATAATTTATTTATCAATACCAAATTAAAACCTAGTTTAGTAATTACTAGTGACTCCCGTGGGTTTGTTATGTACACAAATTTTAATACTTATCTTGATAACTTGTATAGTCTATAACTAAAGTCGTATTGTAGTTTTAATTTCCAAGTACATTATTATTGCATTCAATACATTGTTATTGTAAGAGGGGAGGGGGGGGCGATGAAAGTCATGACTGAAAATTGCGTCGCAAATATAGAAAGTTTGAGAAGCAATGAATTAAAATGTATCACTGCACGTTATCTACAAAATCGAGTTTTATTAAATATTTCAAAGGATATTCAATTCTTTCCGATACTTTTAAAGACAAATTGTTTTTTAAAAGATTTAGACTTCCCCGTATTAACATTGGAAAGCGTTGAAATGAATTTATTTATTAAAACATGTTGCGAAAGAGAGAATTTAGAAAAAAATTAATGTTCTGAAATAATCATGTATTATCATTTTAACTTGTTGATTTTAAATTTCGTTATTACAATACCTTGTGGTGGCGGTGTCCTACCTCGGACATCGCTCACTCCGCCCGGCGCGTCTCTAAGTGTGGGAGGAAACATATCATCACCAACAAACGCCATAATAACAAATATATTTATTCAAGTCTGACAAACACTTAAACAATCACAAGTTTAACTATAAGAAGAAACCTAGGAGTGATTCCCTAAAACGTCGATTAATCCTAATACTCAATTCTAAGTAAACCCGACTACCAGAATGGACAAGGAGAACTATTACTAACTGACCTCAGGTCGGTACTGAATCTATTATCTTCAATCTGATAATTTACTTTTATAATTTATACCTTTTAAACGCGCGCTAAGTTCGTAAAGTGATTCTCCGGTATTACTTACGTGACAGCTTGGCAGCTCCTTCTTCGTACATTTACAAAACCTATATATATATATATATATATATATAAACTTTATATAGTCGAACTAATTAACATATATCTATCTCGTGTTTTTCCTGAAAAGGCTGTGAAATAGTATAAATGCTAGCCCCAAAGTTTCCCAAGAGGATTAATTCGGAAATCTCGCGAATAGCCCCGTCACAACCTCAATGGATATTTTTTCTTTCTTTATTTTTTTGGTGTTTAATATCTAAGCCAAGGGTGAACAGTTGTATTGGGTAGCTAAGAATACCGCAGACCACAGCTTTTTAAAATAATTGCATTCATTTATTCGAAAATTTTGCATCTCATAAAAGGTATAAATTTATACTATTAAAAATTGAAGAATATAATTTAAATAAAATAGAGACAGTTTTATTCAATATATTTATTGTGCTAATTTCGTATCAATAGCTGCAAGAACTTTCAATTTTAGAATGAGTTTAAAGACACAAATGTATCTTGTCACTCTTTTCCATTTTTTTGAAATTAGGAGTGAGGTTGCTTGTAGAAATTCCCATGACAGTTTGCTCGTTAATGTCAACCAAATTGCATCTCTATTTACTCTTGTTGATCCTAATGCAAGAAAAATTTTGCTTACAAATATATATTGACTTAAGGTATACGACCACCCTAAAACTGTGGATTTTGCCAAAAATTGACAATTTTTTTATGATTTTATTTTATGGGCCATCTTATTAGCTTTATAAAAACACCAAATTTATTATTTTCCGTTCTCTAGAACAAAAACTGCAAGTGTTTTATTAAGAGCAGATTCCATTACTTTAAGCAAGATGTCACACTTTAAAACGCATTTTACTCGAAATGTGTGTCTTTTTTTAAATATTCAAACGGGGCTAGCGATTGCTGAAAAATTTTTGAAAATAATTAACTTAAATTTTTTGTGTACGCTCTGAGTTATAGTAGAAGTGTTTTAACCATCAGATTTATCAATCACTGTTTTATTACATAATTTACAGTTCCTTATGTGAATATAATCGTTTTTTTAAGCGATTTCATATAGTAACTGAGATAAAGTGCTGTAGTTTTTGTAAAACTTAAAATATCTCTTATCCTGAAGGTCACTTCAAAATAGAACAACATAGCAACACATCAGAATTGAAAAATGAAAAATTTATGAGTAAACTTTTGGTACAGAATGGATCCCGTTTATGTTATTTTTTGTCAATTTTTACCCATTTTTTCCCACTTTAGTAACAATAATTTCCTTTTCTCCTCTTCTTAATTTTAGCATATTTTTTATAAAATGTACTAAACAAATCTAAAAACAACAAAAATAATCTCCATATCTCCATTTTTTAAAAAAAAAAAAGTTGTCGCAACCAGTCGGATTTAAATATAGTAAACATTTTATGTCATTGCGAGCTGCATGTAGCCCGCGGATCGTTATTTTTCCTCGCCTGATCTAAGAATTTGGTACTTTAAGATTTTAAATTTTTAAATTGAAAAGAAATTTGCTATTTTGAGTAATTAACATATTGTTGTAAGAAAATTGAAATTTTGGTATATAACCCAATAAATCAATAGTGTATATATATTTGTATAATTAAACACTCTAGAAATATTAAAGAATTTAAAATTTGGATTTTAAAGATGAATAGTAATGCATCAACCATAGCACACAAATTATTACTTCGTAGGATTCAAACAAATTTATGAAATTTAATTCTTTTAAGGTAACTGGGACGTCTGCGACAAGGACTTTTTTTCCACCAAATTCAAATGGTTCTCACTTACTTAAATTAAAACCAACGGATGTAAATTTTTTACGTTGAATTATCTGCATATTTCTGTGCCTTTTAATGCAAAAAAAAAAAAAAATCAAAATTAATTTACAAATTTTTGAGTGAGCAATAATTATTTTATTCTTTTTAAGGCATGTTCTTTAGGTACACTTTGCATAAAATCCACTACATATATACCTATAAAATTGAGCAGAGTTTTTGAAAACATAACAATCCATAAAATGAACGAAATGAAATTTTCAAAAATAAATTTATAAAAATTATAAAAAATTTTAAATTTAGTTATTTAAATTTCCTTTAAATTTCATGCAAAAATTGTGCTATATCTAAAATTTATGAATGTTTATTTAAAGAAAAATTTGTTCACTTTGTTGAAAATTTGTGGATCTAATAGAAAACAAAATATCAGCTCTATAGGTAAAGTAGATTTTAAGAAAAGTGTACCGGAATCACCAAAAAAAGGCATTTTGAGAAAATTGCAAATAAAGATATTTGCATCTATCATTTGTAAAATAATATTTTTCTATTACAATATAAGGCCATACCATTATTAATTGGATTATTTTGCATCATTTTTCAGTTTTTAAATTGTAAGTTTGAAATTCTAGATTATATTTAGAAGTATTTTTAATTACTCTTTCCTTACTTCATCAACACGTGTTATCAACAATCCACACCTTCTTCCATCTAAAATACCAAAGTTTTACTCTATGTTTTAGAATTTTTACTTCACTTTGAACATCATTACAGGATATTACAGAATTCCGTAAACATATTTTTATGAAAATACACAAAGAGAATGTCTTTGATGATCTAATTTAAATGGAACTCTGTTTTTAAAAATTATACCAAAAGAATCTGTTTTTGTATTCATGCATATGAATCTTTATTTATTTTAAAATAAAACCAACAGTAATAAAAATATAGTTATTCATGAGCATTCAAATGCAGTTAGGAAAAACGAAATGTCTATTATATAAGTTGTATATTTAAAATAATCCTCAAGATCCTTTTTGTAATATATCCACTTGATTTATAGTTTCAGAACTACACGGAATATTTGTAAATTCAAAACTATTCATAATTAACATTTCGAAATACAATATTTTATTTTAAAATTTTGTAACTTATCTTTTAAATTTTCCATAATTTTTGCACAAAAAATGAAGAATTTTCAATAAATCTGAACATATATTTTGGAAAAATCACATTCTTTGTATAGAAAAATTAGTTTTTTTACAGTAGATATTAAATACAATACGTATTTTGCAGAAGGTGTACCTGAATTACAGTTACATCACATTTGTTTACAATTTTAAAATTCAGTTTTTAACGTTCTATTTATCGAACTCTCACTAATAATGCCTCTATGGATGCAGCAAAGTGCCCTCTATTTTCTAAAAGTAAAATAAAAAAGGGAAAATTTGAAGCAATTTCACAGTCCCAGTTACCTTAACGAAGTTCTTCAAAAAAGTCATGCAAAAATGATTCGTATAGAAAAAATAGGGATGTGTTGATCCCTCAAATTATGCAAGATGATTGATTGTTAATTAATTGCTGGAGTATTTTAATCAAAAACTAAAATAGAACGAATTGAACTGCTTCCAAAAGGAATAGTATTTTATGACATTTGTCTGGTGATATGATTTTTTGAAGTAGATAGGGGGAACTACCTTCTCTCTCCAAATATTTTATGGTATTGACTTTTTTAAAATCGAAAGATGTGTTGTTTTTGTTTTATTTATTTTATTATGATTATAATTTGACTCTCAGTTTTGCATGTGCTTTATTTAATTCTCTGGAGCGGGAGAGGTTATCCGGGTAAGCAAACCGTTATTTATCATTGGTATCTTTGGATTTCAAAACTTTCGAGGAAATTAGAGGTATTCCAAATAATGTACATCGTATATTTTTTAAAGCGTTTAATTTGTATTTGCTTGAGGTATCCGACTACTTGCGACAACTTTTTCTTTTAAAAAAATGGAGATATGGGGATTTTTTTCGTTGTTTTTAGATTTGTTTAGTACATTTTATGAAAAATATGCTAAAGTTAAGACGAGAAAAAGAAATTATTATTCCTAAATCATAAAAATTATCAATTTTTAGCAAAATTCACAATTTTAGGGTAGTTGGATATCTTAAAGCTATCCGCGCTTTTTTACGCCAAATTTAAAAAAAATATCGCCAACCTAGTATTATTATAAAACACATTTCTTAACTTGAAATGAAAACATTGAAGTAAATGATTATTTCAGTCTGAGAGGAAATTTGTTTCGTATAGTAAATATTTGTTTCCCCCTGATATCTGTGGAATTGTTCAAGTAGTACAGTATTTCCTAAACTTTCGACACATATGTATGTAGCTCTTCTAAAATTTTCATAACACTGAGTACGGCTCGTAAAAGGAATGAATATATTTTAATAACAATTGAAATATTTTTTTGTGACATACATGAAATACACTGCTGTCCACCGTAAATGCAACACCCTGAAGGAAGCACGCAAATAACATGAAAATTACAACATGCATTAGCGGAGGTGAGATATGCAAATGATTAGAATTTCAGCGCAGACACAAATCACGCACGCCTGTGGCGCCACCTCAAAGCGCTATTTAAGGCATGCAGATTTCGACGATTTCAAGTTCGGCAATTGTGTTTTTCTTGTGTTTTTTTCAAAAAACGATCAGTTTTGTCTCGTAGAAAACAGCGATCAGCTTTTGATCAAGTATCCCAGTTCGACAGAGGAAGGATAGTGGCCTACCGAGAATGTGGATTATCTTTCAGGGAAATCGGTAGTCGTGTTGGACGAAACCAAACAACTGTAATGCGGATATGTGACCGTTGGATGCAGGAGGGTACGACGGACCGACATGGTCGATCGCATCCACCTCAGTGCACCACTTCACGTGTGGACAGGCAAATTGTACGCATGACAGGGACGGATCGCTCAGTCACATCATGAAGCATAGCACAGCACATTGAGTCTGTAACGCATCATTCAGTGTCTGCGCGTAACATTCGACGCCGTTTACAGCAGAGTGGTCTGTCCGCAAGACGTCCATTGCTTGGTCTACCCTTGACGCAGAACCACAGACGTCTCCGCCGCCAATGGTGCG
The DNA here is from genome assembly GCA_019973975.1 of Trichonephila clavata. NCBI lineage: Eukaryota > Metazoa > Arthropoda > Arachnida > Araneae > Nephilidae > Trichonephila > Trichonephila clavata. The sequence continues at coordinate 203,278 of BMAO01022387.1, read as the reverse complement.
ATGAAAGAAGGATGTGGGTGGCAGAATGGAATGAAGTTGTCTTTACTGACAAGTCACGCATCTCTCTGCAACACCACGATGGTCGGATTCGAGTCTGGAAACACCGTAGAGAGAGGATGCTGAACAGCTGCGTTATGTACCGCCACACTGGTCCTGCACCGGGTATTATGGTATGGGGCGGTATTGGATATCACTCTCGCACTCCTCTAGTACGCATTGCCAGTACTTTAAACAGCCAGCGCTACATCTCCGAGGTGTTGGAGCCAGTTGTCCTTCCTTACCTTCAGGGCTTGGCCCCAGCCATATTTAAACAGGATAATGCGCACGCGTTGTCCAAAAGTTCTTCGTCAATCATCAGATTGAATTGCTTCCCTGGCCGGCTTGCTCTCTTGATCTTTCCCCGATAGAAAACATGTGGTCCATGGTTGCTCAATGATTGACCCAGATTACACCCCCAGCTGCCACATCAGATCAACTTTGGCAACGTGTGGAAGCTGCTTGGTCTGCTGTACCCCAAGAACACATCGAAAGTCTCTTTGAATCAATGCCGAGGCGTGTAGCAGCGGTGATTTCCAACAATGGCGGCTACTCTGGCTACTGATTCTGGCAGGAACCACACTTCACAGAAGTCTGTAAATTTAATCATTTGATACTTGGTCAACATGTTATCCACAAAATAAATTTTGTTGTACTATCTCTTGTATTTCTTGGTGTTGCATTTACGGTGGCCAGCAGTGTAATTAGAAAAGAGAAATAAAATTATTCATGATAAAATATAAATTGTATTAATATTTGGATATAAATATATTTGGAGTAATGAGTAGGATGAAATTGTGTTTGATGCTGGGATGACAGATTGTTCCAATTTGGTTCTCCGGTTTTTAATTTTAATCTTAGGATGAGTTTCCACGCATCTGTTCCTTTTTCTGTTCCTTTTTTTTTTACCTATTGTCTACAAACGGCGGAAAAGCAACTTCACATAAATATGAAGGTAGAAAAGGCAAGATGTATTTCAGAACTTTTTCTGTTAAAATCGGGTACACAAGTTGCATTTGTAACCGGAATGATGTCTAAGTACTCTCTCGTATTTATTTTTCAAGAATTTGTCAGAAACCATTTTCAAGAATTGCTTTTCTTCCGCATGTAACAAAACTTCTGGCATAGATGTTGTGTTAATATTGAACGAATATTTAATCCATTCAATATTTTTATTTAAGTCAGGGAAATAGTTTTTAAAGCCCACTTTCAAACTCTTCAAATGCTGTGTAGTGCATTTCAGAGTTTCAGCATCAATTTTAGTAGTCGAACTTGTTATAAACTCAAGAAAGAGAGAAACGTGTCTACTTTTCCATTACCAACTCTTTTGTCTCTCAAGATTGTCGGGACTTGAGTCACACACACATGAGAACGTAGAATTAGGCGCAGTTAATCACGGTGCAGTGCATATCCCCCTCAAACTGTTGAAATGCGTACCTCCCAAACTGTTTCCGTAACCCTGGGGTATGCGTACCACTTTTTGTGAAACACAGTGAACTGTAACTGCTTTGAATATGTGTTTGCCTTCTTTTGTTTTTGGTATGTATTTTCCTGACCCCCTTCTTTGAAAATTACAGTATTTCAGCGGCTGATTGAGTCACACCAAGTCTTAATTTAGATTTAGATTAGATCTAGTCTCACCATGTATAGGCCACGATGGTGTACGGTACGTATCGTACCATCATTACTCATTCGATTAAAAGGCGGCTGTAGGTCGAGCCGGTTTGTGTGATTGTAACTCATGTACATTTGTTTCGGGTTATTGTTTGTACGAGTATTTTGACAACGTATGTTATGTACTGTCCTAAGGGCCATAGGTGGCGTCTACATTTGTGAAAAGGTCCTGGCCAACTTTTGAGTAAGGGCCCCTAGCCTAAAGAAGTCTGAAGATGTCCCTTAAGGCTGCTTGTCTGGTTTTAAATAACTAGACATATTGTGTATGTTAACACTTTTCCTTTGACTGAATGATCTTGTATAACTTTGGTAACAGCTCTCTATATGATCTCTTTCTTAGCACATTGGTCTCCAAACCTTTATGAAATAGTTATAAGTCTTATTTATTATTAAACTTAATAACCTAAGCCTACTTCTTTGGCACCCAAAATATCACTCCCCCTTTTTTTAGGTATGCGATCGCCCTTTTGGACACCATTGCCTTTGTAGGTAAATTCCGAATTGTAAAAATTTTTCCCGAAAAAAAAACCTTTTTCCATTTTGTCTATATATCATGGCATTTTGCGAAAACGATCGAATAGCTAATATATGTAAATACTGGTTTTTTTAAAAATAATGTACGGAGATATAAATATTTGCAAAACTATGTATAGGGGGAAAAAAAGCACACACACATGTGATAGATTGATTACTCATAAATTATTTTTATTCATTTCTCATAAATATGTTGAAACATAAATATCTGTGCATTTTGGACCCAACCACTTTTATTGAGGTGATACTCAAAAATGAGCACAAAATACACATCGATTAACACAAAAACGATAAACTTTCATCGATTTAACTTCACCTGTTTAAATAACATTTAGAAAAGAAAACTCTGAACAACAGCAATAAAAGAAAATCACAAACCAGATGCGGACATAATGAAAAAAGATATTAAACAAACATATACTTTTCTCGAAAATTTTTTTTTTTAAACAAGGAACGTATGTGTATGTGGAACCTTCTCGTTTTACTTACAGAATAAATAATTTAAAAAAAGATAGCTTTTTGTTTCATATGAAAAGGAAATTAATTAAAATGTGTCGGTGGTTTCGGAATAAAATAAAAATATAAATTTATTAGAAGTGTCAAAACGAATTAAAGATAATTTAAAATACGTGAAAAATTTTATAAATAAATTAAATCAACCTAAAGAAAATAAAATGAAATTTGAATTAGATTTCGTTTCATTACTGAAAAATTATAATTTCCAAAAGTGTGTAGTTCTGTTATTGTATTTCAAATATTACAATAATAAATACTGATCTAAAGATAAAATTTATTACTATCAATATTTATTTATAGAATTATGATAAATATTTTTATGGAAAGAAAATTGAAAAGTAACAGGGTTTCTTACCACGTGTATATTTATATAATGTAACGTGAATTAAAGCATAATTTAATAAATCATTATTTTCTCACTATCTATTTAGTAAATTATTGTTCAATTAAATTCAACATTATGCCACACCACTTTTTAAAGAGAGGATTGAGATTTTTCAATTCACTACCCTGTAGCAAGAAGCTACAAAAAAAAAAAAAAAAAAAAGATTTTTTTTTAAAACAACAAATTGTAATTCATTTAGTTATTAATATACATACGCCAATTTCAGGATTCATGATATCAATTTATTTTGCAACACTATGTTCTGCAATAGGTGGTTTTTTTGGCACTTATTATAATAATTGTAACATAATACTATTTATAGCAGCGCGATATTTAAATAATTTTACATTTTTTTGTTTAATTATAAGAAAAATCTCTCAAGTATAAAAACAAATCTGCATGTATATAACAATTTTCCTTAATAGTTTCTAAAAACAATACAAAAAAAACCTTTCTTTTGGATTTCAATCACATAGGCAAGAGCTAAGAAACAACAATAAATAAATAAAAACAACCTCCATTGTTAAATAATATGGAATAATTCTTCATATTGAATAAATATTTAGTAGAAAGAAGGAGTCACCCATTAACATAGTCATTTACAACTATTTACATATGTTTGTCACGGGAAAGACATGATTTTTTTTTCTTCTAGCTCAAAAGCTCTTCTTGAAAGGGCACTTCAGGACAGAAGAAAAATTAAGTGCTAAAGCACCAGAAGGAAAAATATACTTCCGACACAATAGAATCACCAAAAACAAATGACGCAGTATCTATCGTATATCTGCATCAAAGTTTGCGAAAAAGGACATTGGCGACAAATGAAATCGCCCAACTTTTAATACTTAAGATATTTCTTGTAAATGTGTAATTTTATACTGCGAAATTAAATAAACAGATATGCAGTTTATATCATTATACTGATATACTTTGGCGAAATTAAAATTATACTTTCTTTTCTGAATTAAAATAGTACAGTAAACAAGACCAGATGTCCCAAAAGTATGACTACAACTTAAAATAAACAAGCTAAGATATTTCACTTACGGTTCTTAATATTCCATAAAGAAAAAAGCGAATTTTTTTTTACAATGCTTCATTGCACGGTTTCAGTGTGTGCACTAATAGCTGTGAGCAAAACTTCGAATCTATAACAGATTTCTGGCTACTTTCTATGAAGCATTCCAGAATCAACATTCTGAATGGCCGCTGGCATTTGACTTTTCAGTTCATCAGTGTTACGAATTGGAGATTGGTTAGCCATGTTTTCACGTATTCCTACAAGAAGTTGAAATGTGTTATGTCTAGATCTAAGTTTTTTTTTTCATGGGGCTACGCATTGGCATTTTAAACCTTTGCAGACCTAGTACATTCCCCAGGAGCTGGTATCACTTTTAAGCCCTGCACCATATAGGCGATACCAATTGCAGCAAACAATTTTGACGCCCAGTTTTCTCCACAGAGGGAGGCACCTGAGCTCTTGACGATGCGAGCCTGTACTAGGATTTAATTTTGTCGAGAGCATCCACGCCAAACAGACTCTAGTGATCTTTTACATGCCTCATAATCATACGACATGGCCGCTGTCGATTTTCTGCATCATAAAAATCCACCTAATTGGGCCGGGGTTGAACCCGCAACCTTGGATGCAGAAGGCCAGCGACAAACCAACCACGTCACCCAGCCGGCGTCTAGATCTAAGTGGCCACGGGATTGGATTTCCTCTTTACATCCATCATCCGGGGAACTTTTTCTAATTTCCAAACTTCAGTGTAGTGGTGTCCCATTTGCGCTGTACATGTAGCAGATTTAAATTCGATAAACCATGCTACAATTTACGTTTGTTCTTGTGGTGGAGCCATTTTAAAACAAGAATGTTGCAAAACGTGGCAACTGCGCCCTCTACTTTGCATCGTAAGTGAAAATCTTTGTTTATTTTTAGTTTTTGAAAGTGTAGCCGTACTTTTTCGGGCATCCTGTATTATGTTAAAAAAAGTGTCAATAGTTTTGGGATTTAATTTTAAATAAAATTTATCTGTATTCCGGTGAATCTTAAATAATCTTTTCGGAGCACATTAGCTATAAGGAGAAATATTTAGAAAACACAAAAATACTGTTGTCATTTGTAAATTAAATAAACAAATCATTCATCTTAAGAAAAATATGGGACACAACATTCGATGAAGTTAGAATAAGTAACATAATTTCGTCTATACACCTCTATTTTATATAGTATTTAATAAGAATAAATTTGCCATTTTCAAACATGAAACATATGGCAACGAAAAATGCAAACGAAAGCCCAATATAAATATAATATAAATTCGATTTAAAAATGGAAAAACAATTTACACAAAAAACATTCGAACTTTACCATAGATCTTTTTTATAAAATAATAAGCACCGGGATTTTCCGAGTTCGTTTTGTTTTTCTTTCCTTGACGAACGCAGCGCAATTCAATTATCACAAATTTCGAACAATACAATTTGTTCTTTCTCTCTTCACGCTTCAAGCAATTAAAGTGAACATAGTTTTTTTGATGTACAATAGTTCTCCCTTTTCGAGTACATTAATGACAATAGGAATAACAGGGCTTAATTGTGTGTGAACCAGTTTCAAGAATAATAATAATACACTGTATGCACCGATGTGTAGTTTTGGCACAAGGATTCATGCTGAATTTAAAGAAAGGACATCAGGACGGTTTGGTGTTCTCAATATAGTTTAAAGAGTGAACAAGCAGTAACTAGTTTTAAAAAAATTCCAAAAGTTTCGCACATCCTCCACTGTTGTGGAAGAACTTGCAATTTTAACACCATCGTATACCTACATCTAAGATGTAACCTTTACAGAATTATGCTAGGATGGGGAACAGGCTCTTTGTTTTAAGAAAATGTCATCAAAGTTCTATTTCAGTTCATGGAACATTCGAACCTGTTTGAAATTCGAAGAAAAGTCCTGCTTGCATTCTGCTGCAGCAAATAACACGAAAAGTTTCTGGAATGTGTGAGTTGGACATTCCTATGCCACCACTTCCGCTGGAAGATTTGTCCTTTCTTCGTGTCCTTTATAGTCCAGAGTCTCATTGGTCAGTTCATTCTCACTTGTGGTTATAGTTTGATTGCTCTCGCCATCCCCCAGGCTGGGTCCAGATTGCTGATGGTTCGAAGTAGAAGGTTCGGGGGATGTGGGACATGATTCGATTTCCGTCTTGGGGGTTATTTCTTTTTCTGGAGGGTTCTCCAGAATGAGTGGACGATGCTCGTCGATTTGATGCTCCAGGAGGTGTTGTTCGTTTTCGAAGGGGTGATTGCAGACGATGCACGTGTGTTCGAACGTCTTCGAATGGGAATCTCTCAGGTGCCTTCTAAGAAGATCAGTGGACGGAAAAGTTTCTTCGCATGTTTCACATGGATGTGCGGTGGAAGTGACGAGCGTCTTTTTTTGCTCCTGGAAACAGAAGGCAAAGAATTATAACTTTTTGCATTTTTAGTATCAAATATACACATATTAGTATAATCAACTACAGGGAAAAGTCCAGGGCCTTGCCTTCGGTGGGAACCTCGTTTCATTCTGGACTCTGTAATAAGATCATGATTCGGATAATTTTAATGGTCAAATATTATTCACGTACATATTCTCCGAAAAACAAGGAATTTCAAACTGTGTGTCAAATGGCAAAAGTGTAAAGACTGCATTATGCAGTGACCGTTGTCCATGCCTAGGCTCAATACCATAAACAATCATTCAACTCATTTAGGTGAAATGCGGTTATCAGTTAAGCCAGTTTGTGCCTAAGGTTTTGATATTTGTGGGTCATTCACATTTGCTTCAAATTATCTTTTGAACAAGCATTTAACAATGCGTGCTATAGACCAGAGGTTCTTAAACTTTCGATCGGCGCGGCCTCTATTATGTATAAATCTGACATCACTGAACCCCAAGATTTTGAACACCTCTCCCTGACTCGTGGCTAAATGATTTAAAAGTTTGAGAGCAATTTAGTGATCCAGTCTAGAATGGCACACCTTTCAATTTTTCCACGAGGTCTTTCAATCCATATAAGAGAGAAATCTTAACATTAAATGAAAGACCTTCGTGGACCCTCTAGATAGGCATTGGGAACCCTCGCGGATCTATGGATCATAGTTTAAGAGCTGATGCTATATACTGTCTACTTTTAAAGATCTCGAATAGGGCCAACTTTTTCATAAGGGCTCAGGGCCTCAAAGATTCTTAAAGCGTCCCTGATCAAGTGTTGTATAATTATTAATGGAAAATTATTCAATTGCAGAGTAGATATTAAGAAATAAGTTCTTTAATTTCTAATGGGAGTAAAAGATGTGGTAATAATTCTTGTGAAAAACACAACACGTACTTTGTAATAAAAAGTTTAAATATACTAATATATAAATTAAAGAGTTTTTTATGAGAAATTTTATTAGAAATCCTCTGCAGGAAGTTTCCTTTTTCGATTACTGGTGTACAGTAATCGACTTATGGATTCTGTTATGGATTAGTTGTTGGGAATTGTAAGTGGCTTCCTGAAAATGTCGCCATACATTCAATTACAAGGGGTGATCAAATGAAAAGGTACGAAACGACACGGTGGGTACAAATATAGACTTTATTCAAAATATACACCATAGGCCTGAGCACAACGATCCCACTGATGAACAAGCCGCAGGATTCCTTGTTCCCCGAATTCCTGTGGCTGTGACGAGACCCAGTCCTTCACAGTGTCCTTGAGTACGTCGTCCGAGTTGAAGCGCTTTCCTTTCAGGCCTTCCTTTCTTTAGTGGACCAAACACATGGAAATCGCAGGGTGACATGTCCGGACTGTAGGACGGATGGTCCAACATCTCCCATTGGAACTTGTCCAGTTCCATTTGTGTGACTCTGGAGACGTGTGGACGCGCGTTATCATGGAGCAGAACCACACCCTCCGTGAGCAGCCCCGGTCTTTTGTTCTTGATGGACCTGCGTAGGCGTCGGAGTGTCTCACAGTACACATCGAAGTGAATGCTTTTTCTGTGCTCGAGTAATTCTGTGCTCGCATCATTTGGACGCCGCTTTTTATAAGGGCCTTTGCTCTCTCCTGCGCATGCGGGCACCCGCGCATGATCCGATCCCAGTCAGAGTTTCCAATGGCATCCCGAGATGTCTCGCTACATTCTCCCTTGGCGGAATATGCAAATATTTAACTGTTTCATTTTTATGTCGTTTCGTACCTTTTCATTTGATCACCCCTTGTACATTATCACATAATTAGTTGTAAGTACCATTTGAGCTATGGAATAAATATCGTGTCTGATTATGATTCACACAACAGTTTAAATACGAAAGCCGTTTTTTCATTTGTTTATGAATTTGCACAAATTTGTTTTATTTCTCGAAATAATCACCTGATCTCAACCATCCATGCAAAAAGAAATTTGCTACTGAAGGTTGATTAATTTGTGTTTCCCAATTTTTCTTCTTCATTGCCTCATCCATCACCTCAGAAGAAAAAGGGCAACTCAATCGAATTGCGGCAGTTGTCCATTTTGATCAGCGTTTCAAATACTTTCATTGTCAAATGATTTCTTAAGATAGGAATAAAATATAATTAAATTTAGCATGCATTGAATCAATTTTACAGAATAATTTTTCTTCCAATTCCAAATTGAAGGCATTTTGTATTGAATAAAAAACTCACTTCCATTTGAGTGAATTCCAATAGCAGGAAACATTAATTATTTTTGAGAGAAATATAATAACCTGCTTTATATACGTAAGGATCATCTATCATGTGCGATACAATACAAACACCACATGTGTCTTGCAACACACTTTCATCAATCAACATACGCGTGGAATCGCTCCTCTCAAAAGTCAGACTTTTTTTTAGCATTTAGTAGGAAAAATGTTTTTCGATCTCACTGTACCATGTTAGACTAAGTTAAATTTTTAATATTCCACGTTCTGAGTTTGGAATTAGAATCAAAATATATGCAGATGGAAATATAAGTTTTTTCCCTGCTTATTATAAGTACTCTTTACTGACTGGCGAAGTTGACAAAACCAAATTTCTTTCCCGAACCTCGAAGACATTCGATAAATGAGAAATGAAACACCATTTTTTCTAATTTAATATAGGAATTGATAACTCAAACGATAGTTTTTTTTTGCTGACTCAAAAAAAAATATCGTTATTTTGAGTCAGCAAAAACTTTTATCAATTTTGTGTGCACCAAAGAACATTTGTATCGCTAATGACGTCTTAAGACTTCTTTAGCCTCTGGCCCCAAACCTAAAATCAGGCACAGTATACGTTGCCAAATACTGGAACAAATAGTTACCCTCAACAAATAAATGCGCATCGTATTCTCACAAACTAGGAACAAGCCCAATAGACCGACTGCCTCCTTTTAACAAAATGATGCGATAGGCTTAGACATGGATGCAGAAATGACGTAACACTGCAACCTTATCACAGTTGCCAGATGGCATATAATTTGAAATTTCGGCGAATATTTTTAGGAATAAAATTTGACGATTACAATTACTCGAACAGGTCCTATTAATGGGCGGAACGAGACGAAACCCATCACAAAAAAAGTTTGAGTCTTACGCACGGACCCAGTAGGCCCTTGACTCAAAATGCCCTAGTGTACCACCGGTTGTTAATCGTTACTCTAGTGTTGACTTAAGAAATAAAGTACGGCAATTGCATGGATATTTCAGGAACGTAAGCACAAACAGTTAAAGTTCACGAACAACACTCTCCAATAGGTTTAATAACTGGCTCAAAAAGCGGTATCAGATTATTCACTTACTTTATTTTGTGATTTCTTCAACGTTTTAGTGTTGAAACTGTGGTGGTGGGACTTCATGTGCAGTTTTCTGTTCTCTTTTCTGGTGAATTTTTTCTTGCAGACTGGACATTCGAAAGACTTTTTCTCTTTCCACGCTTTACTGTGTGTCCTCGAAGATTTTTCATTCAGCAGGGAGTCGTCTTCGAATTTATACAGATCTTGAAGTGGAGCTGAAATAAGAAATAGCGAGTCAATTTTTCTGCTAAAAAATATTATTTATAAAGAAAAAGTAGAGCAAACCTCCGATACCTTCCGACCAAAGAAAATTCCGATAAAATGCAGAGCTTAAATACATCAAGACATCTCTTTTACTTCTAGAATCTTTAACAGGATGATTATAACCATGGCATTTAGGATTAAATATTAGTCTAAGCTATATAAGCTTGTATTGTAAGTAATCGGAACATTGAAATTAACGCATTAAGGTATCAGACTGCATTGGAAACTGTAATTTTGCAAAAGCATCAAAACGAATGTTTTTTTTAAAAAAAACAATTAGAGTCCCTTATACACGTTTAGAATTGCTTTTAGAGTATTTATTACAATAAAAAAATGATTTAAATGCAATATTTTGGCAACAAATGTACTTAAATTTACATATTTTTAAAAAATTCTTTCATGAAGAATGCTTTATTATATTAATATTGTGCTTATATGTATAGCTAAGACTTCTCCAATGGGTCCGAACTAAGGATTTTTTAAAAAAAAAATCGCATTATTTTCAGAGTTGCTGCCACTTCAGATAATTATCGGTGTTTCTTAGATCAAACATCTAAACTCTGATGTGTTAAAAAACACTTGTAAGTTATATATTTCAAAAACCATATACAGAGGTCTGAGCTGTATACCGTTGACTCTCGATAATTCGAAGTTGGAGGGACCAATGAAAAACTTCGAATTATGAAGAGGGTCGGAAAAAACTCCCAAAATACGCAAAGAGAATTTTTTTAACACATTTAAATTTGAAACTATGTAATAAAACAACAATTGTACATATGCATAAAATTATTTTAAAGTATTTTTAAAAAGTTCATATTATATACAATATAAATATTATACAGGAGTTAATAGTCCTGTTATTAAAATAATACATTCATACGCAATCCTATGCACCTCTTCACAATAGTGGACCATCCTTTCTGAACACATGTGTAGCAAGGCCATGTGTTAAATGAAAGATATGGATGGTTGACAACAGATGCGGCTGGTCTATTGTCCACTTGAAGAAAGAAAGCAATAGAAGTGATTTCTCGCTTGATGAACCTGAAAACACTAAGGGGTATCAGACTGGTCATTAAAGGGCTACGTTACAGGGGGGGGGACAGGCAGAAACAATACAACAGAAAACTTGTAATCTCCAACCTGTTTGCTGCCAGACTGTACATGATAGTGAGTGTTCGATTTGTCGAGAGTTTTATAAGATATCGAATTATCACGTGTTGTATTCTGGCCGATCACAGACTTCATTTCGAAATATTGAGTGTACCCAAATGTATTGTTTTAGTTCAAAATATCAAGAGTTTTTTCTAGGGACTCAGCATATACTTCGAATTATCGAGAGGTTCGTATTATCGAAGGTTTGAATTAACGAGAGTCGACTGTGTAGGAAAAATACTATTAATTTAGGAGTATTTCTCACAGAGGATAATGTTTTGAAAATAGGTAATAATTCTACGTTCATTTTTTGTCAAAATATTGCATTTAAATAATTTGCATTGTTACACAATATTTTTAAAACAATTTTATTCGTGTATATTCTAATCTAAGTAATACTAAATATATTTAAAAAATATTCTTTTGTACGCTTTTACAAAATCATGGTTTTGCGAATGTAGTCGGATACTTTAAGAATGTAGATTCGAATTGAAACGAAATTTAATGCACATGATGCAAACGAGAGATTCGCTTGATATCGAAATGCCACAACGCGATCAGATGTGGTCTTGAGGCAGATGGGGTGCCCGCGGTAGCCAAATGGTCAAGGTATCGCATCACGGCAAGCATGCCATGAGTTCGAGCCCAGTACCACTAAAAACCCGCCATGTAGGAGAGAGATGCACGTTAAATCTGTCGAGAGCACAAACGTTCTCCCGTTAATGAGGTAAGGTAATTAGGAAAGGTGGGTGCTAGCTCAGGTATCGTCCTCGTCACTTGACCATGGTTCAAAATGACGAGATCCGTTGCCAAAAGCCCTCGTGTAGCTTAACAGTGCGACGTTACTACTCACTCACTGAGGTAGATGGACCCACAAATCTTAAACAGCAGCCTTCTTCGTGCAGATTGACACGGTGGGATCTGGCGTTTCTGCTGGCCCCCAAAATGCTCTGTTTGTGACAAGTTCGGGGTGCGGCCAGGGATGGAAGAACATGACTTAGAAGTATTGAGCTCGGTTAGTGGACGAGCATTGTTTTGCCAAAAAACTGCACCTAGAAGAAGACCATTTAGGAAAGGTCCCACAATGTTTGGGATTTGGAGTACTATGTCACGTATTACAACATGAAAAATTGCTTTAGATTGTGTTAAGGATAATTAGATTGGTTTAATAATTTAGTCAAATACTAATGATTTGTTTTGAGGCTTAATAGCTATGCGAAGGACGCACAAAGAAAATAACTATAAAATACTTTCCAGCTACCCATCATAAGCAAATATGCCCCTATAATATGTTAACGAGTTAAGTGCTTTAGAGCAGAATTATATTTCACTTTTCATAAAAGTATCGAGTTAGCCCGAATAACTAAGAAAATCAGTATCCGGAAGTGAAAAGTGCTTCTGCGTTTACAAGGGAATGACAGTATTAAAAAAATTCAGTTTCGGAGGAGATTTGGCAGATTAGTAGAACACATTAGTAATACCCATCCATAATAGCAAAGTGAATTGGCAAGCTAATTCCGAGATGATTAATAACGTGATAATTACCGCGTAGAAATAAAGGCAAAACAGCTCGCTGGGTGGTCTGATTTCATCACTGGTGTTGGGTAATTCTCTCAAAATTGCTTAAAATATGAAGACTTACATAAAAAAAAATTCTAGAGGTTTTTACTTTTATTTTAAACTTTTATTTTATTTATAAAATACCTGTTGGAGTTTAGGAAACCCAAGTTAATACTAAAAATGTATTTAAGAAATTATATTTAACTTAGTAATTATCCTTCCGGTTCTTCTATGTAAAAGTATATCGTTAATATAAGTTTTAAATAATACATTAACCGTGCACGTGAAACTTTGAAGACCTCTGAAAATTGGATGACCAGTCGGCTTTACTTCTAGATTTCTCGAACTAGGGGTAGGGGATGCCAGCTCATGTGTCGTCCGGACTACACATTCATTTCGAAAGGAAATTCCCAAATTATACCCCTTCCTAGTGGTTGTTGTCGTGTCCTTCCCAAAGGGAGGGAATGAAAGTTGCCAGGGCCTGTGAGACAGGTTGGACTTCTTAACGATACATGGCGACACCACCTATTTCCACCTCCACAATTTAGGCAGAAAACTGTGGAGGGGAGGGAAATATTCTCCAGCACCTTGCACTTGTGGTTTCTGCTACGACCGCCCACAAGACTTTCAGACCCACTGATTTAACGAGAACGTACTCGGAAGGTAATTCGTGGCATCGGACATCGAACCCAGGCCCTCCTATACCCACAGTAAATTTTAATTACACTTCGGTCCTTGTAACATAAGATATGGGTTAAGTGTTTATTAACATTTCACTCTGAAGCACACCAAGAGCCCTATTGGTGATAGACGACGAGGCAACCTCTCTTTAAACTACCGCACCACGTCAACTTGCTAATTTTGAGTTTCAACAAATTTAACACACATTAGTCTCTATACACTGCGGATTTTCAGTGGCTTGAGGATTCGAACCCACTCCTCGACAACGCCGGTCACGAGTTCGCGACCTTGACCACTAGGCTACTGCAGCCCCCATAAGATAAAGAAATTAGTCGTATAGTTAAAAGCCGGCTCGTTTTAGCCGCTTGATCGCGGTTTAAAATGATGAACTAACTTGATGAGTACCTTATTTTTTATTAATTAACATTGTTGCCAAAATACAGCCCATTCATTCAAAACAGAGACTTTGAAGACTTTCTTAAAATTCCTAAGTGTGAGAGCTATTTCATTGGTAGCTCCATCTAGCGATGGCTCCCACTATCAAATTTGAAGTTAAAATGTATTCAACTCAAGCTCTCGTTGGATGCTAAATTTCGCCGAACCAGAGCCAAATTGATGCTCTAGGGATCTTTTACATACCATAACCATATGACTATGATTATAGATTCCAGTCAGAATCGACCCCGCAACCTTTACAAGTAAATGAGTGAATATTAACATCGCACTGTTCAGCTACACGAGGGCTTTTGGCGGTGGACTACGTAATTTTGAACCATGGTCAAGTGACGCGGACGACACCTGAGCTGGCAACCCCCTCCCCTAACTACCACACCAATGGGGGGACGTTTGGGCTCTCGACAGATTTAACGTGCATCGCTTCCCTACACGGCGGGCCTTCAGTGGTACTGGGGCTCGAACTCATAACACACTAGCCATGATTCGATACCTTGACCACTTCGCTACCGCGGCCACCCGCAACCTTACAAAGCGGGCACGCTACTTATGAGCCACCAATCCGACAGTTATTAAATTTAGTTATTAAAATTATTCTTGATGATTTATTAACTTCTTAAGCCATAATATTCTTAGGAACAGTTCAATTTTTTTTTCGCGATAAGAATTTTTATTTTAAAAGAAGCCTGAAATTTTTTCGGATGCATATTATTATTCAGCGTTTGGATGAGAGAGTAACAATCGAATCTTACCTCTGTCAGATGGGAAGGCGTCCATCAAGGCAGAGGAGGGATGCATGAGAATCACGTGACCTCTCAGGTCTTCTAAAGACGCAAATTCCATTCCGCAACTGGGGCAAGGGTGGGGCGATCTGCCTTCTTGCTTGAAGCCTATCTCGTGGTTGTGGGATTGCTGGTGTTTCGCCAAATCGATGGGGCTGCTGAAAACGCAGGGACATTTTTGACACTCGAAAAGAAGGCGTGAGCTCTCACCATTGCCCGGTCCTGAGGGGGAAAAAAAGTTTCAAGTCACCGCATTGAAACTAAAAGTTATTCCTTACTCAAACGGCCAACGATAGCTTTAATGAAATAACTAGGTACGAGGTGAAACGAAGAAATTTGATATTTCCCATATGTTACAGTCAATGGTAAAAACTTATGACAGATCATATACTTTTTGGGCATTAATTTAAAACCAGAATGAAATTATTTATTTATAGCTGGACGGCAAGCTGTTTTATTCAAAAATATACCCATTAAAATTGGTCATTATTAAGCAGTAGTTGATAATTTAGGATCAATTTAAAGACATAATCCAATATTTAAAAGTAGTTAAGCCTCTTTCCAGGGTTCTAAGAAAAAGGTTATTTATTTTAATGTATTTTATCAAACAGCAAAATGGTTTTGGCATACGTCTGTTTTAATTTTAAATAATTCAGCTATATAGTGAATATCAAGTCATTAAGTTGGTCTTTGGCGAAAAAAGTTTTGGCAGTTTTATAATATTATCCTATCTTCCTTAACTTCCTTATCCTATCTTCCTTCTTATTGTGCCAAAAGCTAAGACGTCGACTTTATCATTTGAATCACTGTGCTAAATGACAGAATTGTACATTTATGTTATATGGGATCATCAATTCCGATTGGAATGGAAAAGATTAAGTAACACTGTAATAAACTCTTGTCTCTGCTTCATAACCCTAGTGGTAACCAGATTGATCGGATGTACTGCTGCTGTGCGAGCAGAATAGCAGAGTACTCCACGTTGTATCTTGAAAAGTGTTATTTGTAAGAAAACTCTCTAAAGTGTGAAGATTTTGTCTGTAGAGGGCATCGGTGACGGATGCCATCATGTCCTGTTTGTGTCGTCTCTAAATGTGTCAACAACTCGATTTATTAATAGTTCTAAATCTATGCTTATAATTTAAGTTTGTTCTCATGTGTTGAAAAAGGTATAAGATATTTGATGCACCACTCATGCTACACTCCTTGATTCTGGGATATTCACGTCGTCACATTATTACATTGGAGTCTTATCCCTTTTCCAAGTCTTATCCTTCAACATCCATTTGAATCTTTTACTATGATTTTGCGCAATTTTAAAATCTGATATCTTGATTGAAATATTATCATGCATATTAACGTAACTACATTAACCAGGATAGAGAAGCAGAATTAAGAGTAAACATAATTGAAAATATTTACTTCGGTTCATCGGAACATTCCTAGTGGCTCACAATTGTAAGGTGGTTCTTTTTAATCACATCTAAGATTACTTTTTTCAGCCTATTTTTTAAATTCTCGTAAATTCATGCTTTTTTTCTAGGTGGTGTTCTTTCTCTTACAGTTCATACTTTCTGTATTACTTTCAATTTTTGGAGAAATACAGCATATATGTCTTTTATTAAATTTTTTTTTTCGTTTAAATTCTTTCTCCCGTCTTCACAAGGCACTCCATGATAAAAGCCCACACCCTTCCTCCCTTGCTATTCATCGATCACCGTGAAAAATTCTGTCAGACTAAATTCGCAGAAGTCCCCGTCAACCCAGAGAAAAAAAATTTGAGAGCTTCCAACCTTTTCGATCTAACAACTATTTATCTCCCTTTTATATCGCCCATAAATTATTAAAAAAAATCATGGTTTAATTTAAGTTCATTTTCAAAATGGAATTGATAATAAAAGTAGTAATAAAAGTAATAAATATCTTTACCTTTCGATCCTGAATTCACCTGGAGCCGATTCATGTTCTCCCACACGTGAACGAAAGAATGATTCTCGAGCTCGGCCCTGAAGAAGAACTTCTGTCGACACTCACTGCAGTCGTAGGGGCGTGCGTCCAGTCCGTGGTCCAGCATGTGGCGCTGCAGTAAGTGCGAACTCGTGAACACGGATGCGCAGATGTAGCATGTGAAATGGGAACTGCCTTCGAAAGTGTGCTCTATGAGGTGGCACTGGAGCTTGGAGGGAGAATCCATAACCTAGGGACAAATATTTGTTTCAAGCACTTGTTGTGATGCCAAAATATGATATGCTTAAACATTGCAGACGTATTTGATTATGATTTAATCCCTATTTATTATATGCACATAAATAAGTATGGTATTTAGCAAATTTTGTGCCGAGATATTTTTAATGTTATTGCCGTGTCCTTCTCAAAGGGAAGGAATGAAAGTTGACAGAGCCTGTGAAACAGGTTGGATTTTTTAACGATAGATGGCGACACCCCCTATCTCCACCTCCACAATTTAGGCATGTAACTGCATGTAACATATTCTCCAGCCCTCTGTTTTCGTGGTTTTGCTACGACCGCCCACAAGACTTTCGAACCCACTGATTTAACGAGCACGTACATTTTTAATAACAACATAAAATATCTGAAGACAATCATTCATTAAGTAATCAATTAGCTATATTCGAATGCGATTAGTTCATTGGGAACTATATAAGAAAAATTTGCATAGAACAAAGTATGCTCTAAATAATTGGGAAAATTTTTTCTTTAGCTATCTTCGATACCTGTTCAAATTGATATTTATAACAGCAATTGGCAAAATCAAGAAATTTCTTTGTAGAGTAATTTGCTTTCCAAGTTATAACTTAGCCTTTCCCCTTTTTTTAGAATTTTTATTGAAGATTTTGCATTTTTAGATTCGTATTATAATTCATACGTGTTGTTCCACAAGAAATAAGAATAGTTTTTAATAAATTCTTTGTCATGCTTCAATCAGGAATAGTTTATTCAAGCTGACACTTGAAAAAATATATAATTGCTTTTAATTTAATATCCCCTGAAAAGTAAAAGAATTTTTTTTACAATAGTTAGATTGTTTAAAATCTCTCTGCATACCTGTTTAACAAGAAAAACATATTGTCCATTTCAGAATATTAAAATTTTAAAACTCCAAATTTTAAATCATTCAGGAAGATTATCTTTGGTACGGGAAAATTTACAACCTTCAGATATCCAAATAATGTTTCCTTCCCATGAAGCTGTCAAATAAAAACTCTTCTCCCTAGATGCCTTAGCGATCTTTGCTTATTTTCGACATTCCTCTTGTATGTATGGTAAACCAACAAGTCCCCCTCCCTTTTTGTTAATATTAGTGAAATATGTATATAATACATTAGGTTATTAGCAAAATTATGGAATATTTAACACAGCTTATGGAAATAGAGCCCTTGGATAAAAAAATAGCCATTGAAACTATCTAAATAAATCTCTAAATACAGATAAGAGTACAATAAGTGTGCTAGAAAATCAGCAAATCCTTCCAACATACCTCATGGCAGAGTTTGCATTCATGCTGAGTGCCCTCATGAAGCACATGACATGTCACATGGGCCTGAATATCCGCTTCCGATTCAAAAGACATCTGGCACTTGATGCACTGATAGGTCTTCTTATCAACCGCGTGATGCACGGTCTTTCTGTGAGTATCCAGATCAGCAAAAGTTTCGAACTTCACATTACAGTCGCTACACCTAGGCATACCGGATTCACCTTCCCCTTTGGAATGGAAACACTCTTTACACATGTACGTGTGGGGTGGTAAAGTATCGGATGCTTTCCCGGTGGCCCGGATAATGAGGTTTCCCAGATCGAACATCCTGGAACATACGCAGCATGGGGCTGAGGTTCCAAGGGTGGGTTCCAAAGAAGCGTTCTTGAGATGGAATTTTGCATGCATTCGAACTTCGACATCCACCACTAATGTTTGTCTACAAACAACACATGGCACCGGTAGACCATTTCCGTTGGTGTTAGGAGAAGATGTGCTGTGCTGTTGGATGTGGCTGAGGAATTGGTCTTCGTTGGCCAGCTGTACGCGACAGACTATACAGGTGCTTCCAGAGACCACCTATGAAATGGAAGTAATACATCAATATACCTACATGGAAAGATAAAGTAGTTTTGCATGAGCAAAAGCGAAATTTCTAAGCAACCCAAAGATAATGTTCATTATTAGCGGTAATGCCATTAGAGAGAACAAAAGACGGTTGGATTGTTGAATCAGCCACTTATCCCGCCAAGCGTTTTCTCGCCAAATCGATAAATGTACCAAATCTGGTAACACTCCAGATTTTTGTATCAATGAGGGAGAAGTCAGATCGGCACAATTTCGTGCCAAATTGAAGTTTTTTCAAAATTTGGCGGATCATTGGCCGATTCAACAATTTCCCCCAAAAGACATCAAAGGCTAATGGAATTCAAAATGAGATTTTTTTTTTCACCAGGGGAAGTTTCTAACATTGGGGAAAAGAATTTATTAAAATTTCATTCTGTTTTCTGTAAAGCAATGCTTAAGTTGTTATAATTTGAGAACTGATCAGAATAAACATCAATTCTAGGGTACGTCAGCTTAAGAGTGACTGATTTCACATTTTGTACAATTGTTAAATGACGATGATTCTTTACCCTACTAACTTTCACAGCACGTTACTTGAGACCCAGTTCAACAACACGTAGAATATTGTTTCTACGCTATGATCTAAAATGGAACTGGATTTAATTTGGTTTTTAGTTTGCATCGCACTCGGGAGGAGCACAAGGACTTTGGCGACGGATCTCGTAATTTTCAGCCAAATTTGAAATAGAACAAGTACATAGCTTGTGACAGTGTTTGATTTAATGGAGAACACGCAATTACCTTTATTTGTTTTATCCTGCGCCCATCTTCGGCATCTCTGCCATTAGTCGACGAGCAGCCCAATAAAATGATGACAAAACATAAAAATTAAAATTTGCCTCCATAGAGTTGTCTACAAAAAACTTGAAAACAATAGGGCAGTGTCCGAGGTGGTCACCATCCATTTCAGCCTGGTTGCACAAAGGGTTACCAAGCAGAATTCTTTACTTCAATGCGATTTAAATGCCTTTGCAATTAGTCATGTCCAGTAAGTAAACAAAAGCACGCAACTCCAACAGATCGAGACCGGGAACTGGGGACTCTACCATTTTTGTTAAGCAAGATATTCCACCTTTTACCTGCAGCAGCTTCACCATACACAGAGGCTCTATTAATTTGCAGTTTATTGTAAATGATTCTTTTGATGTTACGCAGAGGCAAGGGAGAGTCAGGTTGGGACATGAGAGATCCCTCTTTAGCAAGCCTATCTGCTTTCTCATTTCCAGAAATGTTACAGTGGCTGGGAATCCACTGGAGGGCAATGCTTTCTCTAGACTTCCCAAGTTTAGCTAATTTCATTCTACAGGAATTCACTAGAGTATTTTCATTATATCTTCAGTTTATTAGAGACAAAATGACAGCTTGAGAATCGATAAAGAATACAATATTATTTTCAGAAGTGCTTTCCAATTTATGAATCGCAAATGATATTACCGCTATCTCACCATCAAAATTGTCACAATACTTTCCAACAGGATAACTAATACTGAAAGCACTTGAATAGGCTCCAGCACCAGCATTTGTAATAGCATCTCCTGCTGAACCATCTGTGTATACATGGAACCATTTGTCAAGAGGATATCTGTAATGTACAGTAGCAAGGGCAGCACTTTTTAAGTCACTTTGTACAGAAAATTGTTTACCAACACTCAAAACAAGATCCAAGTGGCTCTCCAAAATCATCTGATTACCTTTATCGCATGACCGTCATGAATTTAGTCCATTCAATCAAATCAAATCAAATTAAAAATAGTTTTAGTTTTAATTAGATTTTTTGTAGATGGAATTATTAAATACTTTTTACCACAAGAATATTCACATTAAAATGATTTAGATACTCTGGAAGATGAAAAGCGACCATCCATCTTTATATAAACATTGTTGCATGTTTTCTATTTTATGGAGCACATTTTGTGATTTCTTCAGGCGATAAATATAAAGTAATAATTCATTTCACTTTCCCACCTTCGTAAAATTAATCTGGTCTCCCACTGTTAGGATCCCACCCAAAGAAGCAAAATTGGATAAAAGAGACTACGTCACTCGCCTCCATACGTGGTGATGATTCTCGCCCTTGCTCTATAAGGTCTGATGATGGAATTGATATCGTTACTGCAATCACTAGAATGACGAAATACGATACAAAAAAAAAGAACTCTTGATTGGCTGTCCTTGCAAAATGTTGCCATTTATGCTTCAAATATACTTAAGGAATATTATAAAATATTGCACAGTCACACATTAAAATTAAGACTTGCTTTATAACAAGATAAATCCAAACGTGTTCTTTTTGCTTTATTGATTGAAAAAGGAATTCATAACAGCAAACATTAAAATATTCGGTGTCTCTTAAAATTTAATATTAAATTTTTGGAATTGAATAAAAAAATTATCAAGTAAATGAAATTGAGAATATTAGTGCTTTCTTTGCTTCATTACAAGATTCAATTCTTTACTTCTTCCAGAGTCAGCCTGCGTACATTTCTAGTAAATCATTTATACGAATATATAAAGAACTGAAGTGAATTGCATTCTCTAGTTTAGTACATGACGCCGCTCTTTTATGCAGTCATGTGAATTGCACTATTTCTTATAGTGTAAATTACTGCTGACCAGTCTTCCAAGAAAGAGAACGTAATATTGTACTTTGAAAGCAATCAAAGGAAGATTATGTTATTGGTCGTAATGTGCTTATTTATTTAAAAACTGATGCCTGATTAATGTTGGCGGCATGAATAATACAATTATTACATATTAAATAACTTGTTTGTTAGAATAATTTAAGTTTAATAAAACGTAATTTAATTATTAACACAAAATGATTGGCGAAAGTTTTGAATAATTTGCGCCACTTTTCTTTACGGGGTAATACATAAGCAGTGGCGTAGTATAAGCAATACATAAGCAATGGGCTAGGCGGTGCTGTGCACCAGGGCCCTCGGACCCTGACAACCAAGCAAGCCGAACTTCCGATAATTTCTGCAAACATAAAAGTTTGCACACAACATAACTATAATCCTGGCAATTCAGTTGAAAGTAATTTTCAATTTGTAGGGAATTCTAAATTCTTTCCATTGTTTATTCAGTGTTGCGGACTTTATTGACTGAAAAGTTTATATCATTTTCAATTTTTTTCATTCCTCTATAAACTGCTACTTGAAAGTTCTATGAAAAATCTTACGCGATACCTATTGTTACATCTTAAAAAACCTAAACAAGAAGGAATTTCTTCCTAGTTACTTTCTATTTTTAATAATGGGATGCATAGCAAACTATATCCTTTTTCAATATTTTGCAATCTTCTCGTATAATGACGTAATTTTGTTCCCCCTGCCTATCCTCTGCTCTTCTACAAAGATGAGTTTTTTTAAAAAAATTTTTAATAATATTATATAGTATTTCCTTGTCCATGCATATATTTTGTACCCTTTCCTGTCTATCTTGATGGACCATTTTGAAGCTCTAAACTTTCTGGTGGGCAAGTTCGATGCTCCTAAATAAATAGCCAGGGACTTTCCAAGGACATTTTTTGAGGGGCAGAATTACGTTTTTCCTTCCTTTTAGTGGCCGCGGTAGCCTAGTAGCCAAGGTAACGGACTCGTGGCAGGCATGTTATGAGTTCCAGCCTAGTGCCGCTGAAGACCCGCCGTGTAGGGAAGCCGGATAGGGCCCTCATTTGTTTTTAGCACCAGGGCCTTTAGATACCTAGTTACGCCAATGTACATAAGTACTGAAAATTACAACAGAAAATATTCGCAGGCTTAGTTTCATGTTAATTTGGCACATTAAAACTGAATTAAATCTTTCAAACAATTTTTAATCCCAAATATATATTTCACTGTTTATTATAATATATCTTAAATTAGCAAAAATAGAAAATATGTTATAAGGAGTATAATAAGCAAAAATTCTAACCTTACAATGCGTGAGTTTGTGTTCAGCCAAAGTAGTAGCCGATGGGCAAATCTCATCACATATATTGCACTTGTGCTTGCTAGGCGTTGCCGTGTGGGCTTTCATGTGGTTTTCCAACTCCCCTCTGGACTTGCAAGACTCGTTGCAGTACGCGCAGAACAGACTGACAGCTGTCGATCCGGAGGATCCGTTGCCAGATTTGTGTTCTTTGTGCATTCGGACATGATGAGCCTGTCGTCTGTGGGCAGCGAGGCCGGACTCGGACGTACACACGACGTCGCAGATGTCACAGCGATGTTCTGATCGGCCCGATGAGGGGGATTTAGAGTTGGCCATCGTCGAGGACTGAGGCGAGACGCCAGGTGTGGAGGTGGGAACTGTAGACGAGATTTGTTCACCTGGGGTTAGACGTTCACCTGGAGAGAAAAGATAAATATTTATCAAAAAGGCTTAAAATCTATCAATAGTTTAGGAAGCTGTCATTAATTGTTCATCAAAGGAAATCATTAGATGTGTAGGAAACTAATATTGTGACACATAGATGGAATATATTTGAAGTTGCTGTCACATGAACACTCGATAACATTAACTTTTCTCCCACATTGTTTGAGGTATTTGACGTTGAAATGTAATCCATTTAACTAACTAACTGTAAGTTAGTCAGTTTTTGAAAAATAATCTAAATGAATAAGAACGAACAAATAATCTGGTTTTTGATAATAGCGTTTAGTTGTGCCAGTTATATAAATTGTTTAAGTAATACTTATACTTAATTATACTAAATTCAGTTAATGTAGTGCTAATGACTAACCAAATATTAAGTTATTAAACCTGTAAATTGTTTACATGGTACAAGTATATATTTTTTTTACTAACTTATGTACTTTTATGTTCTTTAGAAAAACACTCTTAACTTTCATTCAAATTGTATATCAACTTAAAGTGGTTGTCTTGAAACGTTGTTCGACTAGTTGAACCCTAAAGCTATATAAGGTGTTTCCAGGGAACCCCATCCAAAAAAAGCCTTTGAAGAATATATCTTAAAATAATACTTACATTAGATAAGCATATATTACGGGTACTTTTGATAAAGCCAATTTAAAAAATACTGGATTTTTTTATTAATTTTGTGACATATTAATGTAATTTACTCAATTCGTGTGACAGGTGTGATCTACCATTGCATTATATTCAATAACTGGGACATGCGTTTGCATTCTTTTTTACACAGACTGTCGAAGTCTAAGTCTACTAATGCAAAATGAAATTGCATTTCATGTTCTACATTAATTTGTTTCCACATACGTTGAGAAGTATTTTTAACTTAAATACATTTTTCAAAATAGCATTAAAATACTTATAACTGTGAAAAACAGCGATGTTTCCTGTTTAAATTTACTTTAACATGGGATATTCATTGACAAGCCTTCTGACTTCTTAAACACGTGACTTTTTCTAATTTAAAGATTTCGTTTTATTTATTTTATATTTACAAGAAAACTACCTGCAAAAATTTGGCACTAGGACAGGGTATGATCATTATTGGTTTAATCAAAGTTCTAGGAAGCTCTAGGGCTTCAAGGAACCCATGTTGGCTCAAAAATTATTCTTGGCATCTTGCTAGACATTTTTTTAAGTTTTAAATACTGCTTAGAAATACAAGTTTAATAAAGATCCTCTTTTAAAATTATCAGTTAGTGATATTTTTGATTAAGAAACAACACTTGCCTCTGGATGTAGTTCCATTTGGAGATTTTTTGGTGCACAAGTTCTGGGCTTCTTCATTCTGCTGTTCAGACAAACCCCCTATAGGTTGTTGAGGTGCCACGGGGTGCGCAAGAGGACTACCACCACCCTGATGGCCCAAGAACTGGTGTGCCGGAGGTGAGGACACAGCAACCCCCTGGTGGACGGTCTGGATGTGTCTGTCCAGTAAGAATTCTACGTGGAATGCATCACCACAAGCACTGCAAGTGAAATGCTTTTTGTGGGTGGAAGTATGGAAGCGGAGTTGGACTTCATTGGGAAAGATCTGGTCACAGAGGAGACATCTGTAAGTGTTATTGTTGTTGTTCCTTGCTTGAAAGTTCTTGGAAGACAAGTGGTTCAGTTTCACGTGCACCTGGAATTCCATTTCCGATCTAAAGTAGGCGCTGCAAGAGGTACACTTCAAGGATCGGCACTCGTTGCTGTGTTTGACAGCGAAATGGACTTGGATGCTGACCTAGAAATTCAAAGGTAGTGTTAAAAGTGTAGTGTTAATTTAAATTTTTAAACAAGTCAGCACGCGTAACACAGCATTGAATTTTTTTTTAAAAATCCATTTCTTTTTAGAAATTTTATAATTGAATTTTTGGTACTAATTTGATATCAGAGTGTTACGCGCCAAGTTGTTGCGTATGTTCGCCAAGATGGGTGAAAACATCACAATATGTTTACCTTGATATTTTTATCATGTATGTAGTTAATTTTATTAGTTTTTAGGGTAACCCTATTAAATTCAGACGGTTTTAGTTAGATTTCTTAAAAATTAACCATTTTCATTATATGTCTTCTCTTGCATTTCGAATATGGATATTTCTAATGTCATTGGTGAGTACCAAGATATTTTTTTTACAGGCTGTGCTTTTAATTATTTCTGATCAAATTACCACTTTTGGTCAGTTTTTAAAAGTAATTTTAAAAGAATGGGAGGGGGGGGGGAGTCATTAAGATTTCGCTGAATCGAATTCATAACCATTTTCATGATTCCTCAATCAATATTCTTTTTGTTTCATTTAAATTCTAAGGATATTTAAGCAAATTTTCTTCATGAAAAAAGCAATTCTTTATAGTTATTTTCCTGATGAGATTTGCTACTATTAGACCACCATCTTGGATTATGGATCACTCGACAACAAGCACTGCTTGGCGCGTCAAATTATCAAATTAGTTCCGAATTTTAAAAAAAAACACATTGATTCTTTTACATTATTATGTTTGAAAATATATACCTATTTTACAGTATTTGTAATAAGCCATTTGTATAGGAAAGAGTAAACAGTTTCTTCATCAATTAAAATTTATATCCAACCTTCTCACAAATGTTCTTGTCCCCCATGTAATGAAAAATTAAAGAGATTAATTGCTTATTAATATCGCACAAGAAAGCATCACCACATCTATTGATGATTTGCCCCATTTTTAACCGCAGTCAGATGACGAGGAATGACATCGTCTCCAAACTTCCCCACCACGTCAATGTGAAAAATTTAAAACCTCATCAAATATAAATGAATCGGCTTCAGGAGTTTTTCAGTGATACAGGGACTCAACAGAGTTTGCAGACCAGGGGACAAGGAAATAGTAACCAAAATTACTTGGATACCACCGTTATGAGTTTTAGTGAGTTCTTCTCAAACATAATTTCCACCGTTATTCTTTTTTTAATGTGAAAGCGAAATTTAGTCCCTTTCTAATATTTTAAGGGGAATTGGTTATTCATATTGCATTTCGACATTACATGAGGACTTTTGACGAAGCATTATGGTTAAGGTATCGAAATCGTGATTGCAGTATCATGAGTTCGAGCCTAGTACCACTGAAGACCCGCCGTGAACAGGGCACCGATGCATGTTAAATATGTCGAGGCTCAAAAGTCATCCCGTTGGTGTGGTGTGGAAAGGTGCCCCTTTCCGTAGTCGTCTTCGTCATTTGACCATGGTTGAAATCACCAAAAGCGCTTGTGTAGCTGAATAGTGCGACGTTAATATTCACTCACTCCAAACGGGTAAAGAATTCCTGGAAATCAACTCTTCTTTGTCGTTATACTTCCTCGCCTCTTCCCCTCCCCTCCTTTATAAGCTTACCACAAGGTTTACCAAATCCTCCGTTATTTGGTTTAAATTATAAGCAATTTTTTTAATTAATAATTTCTGTAAAAAAATACGTTTTTTTTTGGGGGGGGGGGGTTGTCAATTTGAGTGTCCGTGAAGACAGGCACACAAAAATGTTAGCAAACCTACATTTAACAAGATAAGACGCAATTTTTTCGTAAACAGTTTTTGAAGTTTGGGGCTGAATATGGCTCTATAAAACTAACCAATAAAATACTTTAATTAGGAATTTAATCTCAACTGCTATTATTTTTAGAATGATTCTTTAAAATTTTGCAACAAACCAGTAGTCATGAATAAATTCATTTATGCGATAACGTAAATTAGTGATTCCCAAAGTGGTCTATGACGACCTACAAGGGGTTCACGTCAGCGAAAAAATAATTTGTGGGATTATGAGGTGTAAATGGGGGGTCTGCGATAGCCAAAACCAGATCATGACTTTAATTTTAAAAGAAAATTTAATCAAGTGTAAAACAGATTTAACTATTTAACAGCAATATTAAAAAAAAATGATTATGGTTAATTTGCAGTTAAAAGGCGACAGCATAAATTTTATTAAAAATTCCACCATTTCAGTGTTTTTTGCCAGAATCAAGCTAAATGAATATAAAACTGGACATCGCGAATTTTAGCAGTTTCTCAATTTGTCACAGACAATCTGCCAGAAAAATGACTTTTTAACCCATTTTCAACAATTAAATATCCTTTATTCAGGCTTTGAAACTAGGTCTGAGAATGCTTTGACTAGGATATTATCACAGTAAGTAAAGAATTACTGTTATCACATTAAAAAAAATGTCTGATTACAAAAGGAACTGATTTTAATAGCCCTAACGAAGATCTCAAAGTAAACTTTAGAAACGAATGTCAGCAATTTTGGTTTTAAAAAAATATACCTGTTATTTATCCCGAACAATGGAAAATCTCAAAAAAGCTTTTAATTGCTTTTCGCAGTGAGGAGGAGTTTCAGCACGCTTGCCAATCTCCAAAATAAAAAAAAAAATAAAAAAAAAAAAGATTGGATACTACTAACCGAGGAGATTTAGGGATAAACCTGAGAAGATTAAAGACTAATGTTGAAAATTTGTTATTGAAGCAACAGATTCTTCCCACCCATTAAAAACATTTGTTATTTTATGTAACGATTAAAGCTTAATTCAATTAATTCACATCTTTTCTTAAGTTTTAAACACTCTACTTAACTACAGTTAGAAACATAAAACTTTTAAAGTAAGTAGTGCTAACCATCTGTCACAAGGGGTCTGAGACAAAAAAGTTTGGGAACCTCTGACGTAAATAATAATTTTCTAACATTTATTTTTGAAACAGTGGTAATTTATTATTTTAGAAATCGTATTTATATATTGTGGAACATTGCATTATTTTTAAAACGCTTAATCAGGTTCGAGACAAAAAATATTTTTCGAAACCATTATCTAAGCCTTGAATTTTCAAGGTTTATATTGAATGGAAAAAATTATAAATATATCATGTTTTCATATTACTGTCAACTACTAACAACACTTCACACGCCCACCAACCTAAACGGTTTCAATAAATGATTTCGGTGTTAAAAAAACCCATTACTTTTCCTTACAACCTTTTTCAGGACCAAATTTCAAGCACTATCTATCACATAAATCCAAATGCCTGCGACCTATTCATAAGTCCAAATGACCTATCAATTAAAGATATTCACCTCCTCTTTGAGCACAGGTGGTGCTACATCTACTCGCTAGTGGCAATTAATCATGGGACCCATTCATAAGACCCACGCCAAATTCATTTATGAGTTTAACATCTCTTATCTGCAGCCGGTCCTAATCAAACCGATACTTAATCAACGGCGGTCTGCTTCCTTGAGAAAAAGGAATTAACAAATTGCTGGCGTGACAATCCACTGTTTTGAATATTCCGTCAATGACCTGCCAAGGGTCGTAGAGTCCTGCCTTTGAAGATGCCGGCACGTATTGTTTTATGAGGTGTCGGGTTGCCGAATCGGTTTGGTTTGATTTGGTTTCGTTTTGTCAAGATATTGCCAGTAATTGGAGAAACAGGAAGGATTAAAAAGGTGTGTGTTTGTTCGTGTGTAAAGTTGATGAAAGATGGTTCCGTGGTGGCACCGTGGAAATAGTTTTGCAACAGGAAGTGTTACCTGTTTTGAGTTTTGAATCTTTTCGATTCTTATGGCTTGAAATAAACAAAGAAAAATAGGATAGAAAATTAGATAACTGAAATTATTGGGTATGGAATCAAATAATAGTACAAAAATTTATAAAAATCCGGCGTTGTGAGACTTTTTTAAACGACACACGGATAACTAAAATCCTAGTTAATTCTATATCTAGTCTAAGGAAAAGCAATGACGACAGCGTGCTTTTTTTGTCCTGGTCTCATGAACTTGGTCGTAATAGCTATAATATAGTATTTTATTCACCAAGTTAAAGCTATATAAGAGCTTGGGCTAAGATAGGGTTTTGTCTTTATAATTATAAGCAAATAAAAATAAGATTCATTGGTACTTTCGTATTATACCATCAAACAATTTCGCCAAATAAAAGAACGTAGTCAAAAGCTGTCATTGCTTTTGATTTCTTATGGAAAGTTTCGTTTTATAACGTTTAAGTAAAGAAATTTGCTGTAAAGAATTCGAAGAATAATTTTTTATTATTCCATTAGGCTTAGCTGCGCTTGCATCAAAACATTGCAACTAGTCTGATGCCAAAATACGAACTGTTGCCAGTCCGGTAAACTGAAGAATGTTACAAGGAAATTGCTTCCAGATTTACAATATAATTACACAGTATAAATATTAGTTTACATAAAATACAAATACCTAATATTACAAATGCATAAATATAAAATAAAACTCATTTTAAAAATTAATTATTTTACAATTTATAATGTTCTATAATTTTATTATATTTCTGCTTGTTTGTTAACTCATTTGGCTTAAGAGGCCCTCAGTTGGCAACGAGTTAAATAATATTTGTCTTAACAGATTCAAATGATCTGCATTTCGGCAGCCAAGTCTTTGTAATCAAGGCAAGCCCCCAAGTGTAACAGCCATTTCATTGGTGTTGATGTGAAGTAGTGCTTCTCGCTACCAAATTTCCGATGCTTGAATTTATTTAACTTCTAATCGGATGCTAAATATTGCCATGATTTAATTTTGCCGAAAATATCAAAGTCAAACTGATACTCAAGGGATCTTTTACATGCCACATAATTCTATGGCATCCGTGCCTTCAATTTTTGCATCCAGAAAATCTATTGACTCCACTTGGGATCGAATCCGCAACATTAGGCCTTACGAGGTGGGCACGTTACCTTAAAGCCACCGAGTCGACTAGCTGTCATTGTTAGTACTAGTTTACTTTGAAGGAATGGGTTGAAGTGTAGTATAGGGGGGGGGGGCTTGGCAATGCCTATTTCTTTTGGCGACCAAAATCGATCACCAAGCTACTTCACTTAGCGATAGGTGTCCGGAAGCCAGAATGAATTCGTTATCTCACCATAATATATATATAAAAATCGCCAAGGGCCTCCTATACTACACTTGAGCAAAAGGAATGGTTCTCCATTATTGGCGACGTCTTATCATTTGAAGAAATTGATCGACGGTAAAACACGCACGTATAAATACTTATAATAAACTTTAATACTTACGTATTAAAAAGCATTTATATTAGCAATATTTAGCAATTTCTTTTAATCAAAAGAAGTTGCCAAGTTTTTAATTTTTCTTTTTCATAACATTCTACATAGTCTTAAACATTCTACATAGCAAGGTAAACACATGTTGGAAACGATAGAAAAATAGCTGATGTGGAATTTAATATTCATGCCGTAAAATATACTACAGTATATAGTTTTGTTTATAATCCCCACTATGTTTGCTGTTATAACTATTAAAATTACAAATTTAAAAATACTTTTATAATCAATTTATATATATGTATATATATTTCTAAAAACAAAACGTATTCTGAACTGTCTGTTACAGCAGTCTTTAGATATTATTTTAAAAGCAAATATGGTAGTTACGTATTATACCATAGACCTATTTCACCAGATTTAAAAAAATGTCGCCAAATGCTGCCATCATTATTATTATTGTGTTCAAATATGCACGGGAGTGATTTCAACAACATGCTACACATCGCGTCATTTGGTGATGCCTTTTGGTCCGACGAAATAGGGGTTGACGGTAGAAGATATGTTTGTACCCAAATAACTTATGTAATGGGCATGAAAGTAATATGAGAAAAAAGAACTATTTAAATTTATTTGAATTTCCAATGAGGCTGCGTATTGGTATTTACCATTGAAGACTTAGTATATTCCTCGGAAGCTGTGGTATCACTCTTTAGTGAGACACCATATATGTGGAATACCAGTCACCACAATGTAATTTTGATGTCAAGTTTCCTCCCCAGAGGGAGGCACCTTAGTTCTGACGATGCGAAATAGAGCTAGGTATTTAATTTTGCAGAGAGCATCCAAGCCAAACAGGGACTCTATGGATCTTTAACATGCCGCATAATCATGCGACATGGATGTTGTTGATTTTCTGCATCATGAAAATCCATTTACTTGGGCCGGGGTTGAACCCACAACCTTGGGTGTACCAGGCCAGTGGCAAACCAACTACGCAACCCAGCCGGAATTTTATAAACGTCAAATGTCAAATAACCGTAAACTAGATCCATACTTTATGAAAAATAAGGATATCTTAGAGATAGATTCAATAAAAATAATTTAAAAATGCACACATATTGAAATTTTAAACAAAACTGTAAACAATCCATAAAAAAACATTTGGGAGCCTAAAATAATTTTCCATCTCCTGATAAATATATTAATTCATTTATTTCATGTTTAAGACTAATTATGATTGCGTTAGTAGTATTCTTCAATAAATACACGATAATCACTAAAGTCTTAACTGTAATACCATTTTTTTCCACTTTGGATTCTTAAATTAGCTTAAATTTTTTCGATTTCTACAAGAGAATTTATAGTTTTACTTTATTTTAAGAAAATAAAATACTAACCAAAATTTGACATTCTCAGAGCCTTCATATGTTACAAGGGAATTCAATATTTTCAAGAAACTCTGTAACATATAATTTTTCGGTAGTTTATATGCAATAATAGATTATTTATCTCTTGTAATTAATCAAAAGCTAATATATAGTTGACAAATTTTGTTGCAAAACCGATATAACATTTTGAAAGCCACGCCTGCAATGATGAAATCTGGCTTCATTTTGAAGAGATGTCTTTTTTCTGGGTGTAGTGCAACTTCATGGTCAGAATCTATCTAACATAACGGATAGGAGGTTGGGTGGTCTCGGTATCACTCATTCTTTATATATATTTTGTTTTAAGTTTAAAGCATACAGATGTCAACTTCAATTTAAATCTTAAATAAAGTTTTTATGATCTTATATAACTGTTTTCATAAATATATTAAAAACAGCTAATATATTTTTATTGTTACCTATTCACTGAAATATATTGCATTTAAAACCATATGTGCTTTTAAACATCAAATACTCATATGTATATTCATAACCAATGCAATAAATCTTGCATATGAATTAGCAACTCAACGTTCAATAAACTAGTAAGAGTTTGAAGAACTTACCCCCTAAAATTTTATTTTCATAAATTTAACACATTTTTCAGTATTTAAATTCCATTATTTTTGTTTAAACATTTAAGTAAATAAGCAAATTAAATAAATAAATATATTTGTGCCCCCTAACATACTATCCTTGATGGAATCAGCTCGCAACTTGAAAGTTTAGGATTTACATTTTAAACAAGAGAACATGTAGTGGAGTATTTTTAATCATTTTACATAAGAAAATAAAATTTCTTATTAAAAACAAAGTTTTTACGTTTGAGTTGAATCCCCCCCCCCATTTATTAACTGTATATCATGAAATTTGGCGACAGTTTTAGATTTGGCGAAAATTGTTCATAGGTTGATTCGTGAGTACACAAACTTTGTATGACTTTAATTATGTATGGCACAGTTTATAGTATATTTTCATCAGTAATGAATATTATTTCAAAAATGTATTATGATGAAAAGGAAACCCTTCTTTAAGAGATCTTAGAACCTTTTGCAAATTTTATTGAATCCTATAAGTATTTTTAATTACGTATTAATGTATTATAATTTATAGGTCATCAGGACATACTTATAGAATATAAGGTTGTATTATTTAGAATTTTTTAGGGCAAATTGTAAGGTGACTATTTTTATCTCGAAACCTCTCAATGTTGCTTAATTTTAATTTAGCTTCTTTCTTGGCGCCTTAGTGATGCAAAAATAACTAATTAAATAAATAGATAAAAAATACATTTATCTTATTTGTTTCCCAAACATACAAAATTTATATATAACTTTAAATATTCCGAAATGTTGATATAAAAAAGTGATTCAAATGATTTTGAATAGAATAAAAAATTAGGAACGAACGAGAAATTTCTTATTAAAAACTTTCAGCAGGTATATAATCCTAACTATAATAATATCAATTTATAATCTCATTGATGCTTTTTTCCCCATAAGTTTCGAAAAATTACAAAGCGATTATAATTTTAAATACTTAGAGTGTTTTTGTTATAAAGTTCATCGTATTTCTGAAAACAAACTTTTAAAAGGATACCCAGTCAGCACTATTATTAATAATTTAAGCCAAATAATGCTTATAAAGAAAAAAATTAAAATTCATGAAGCTTCTAAAGGATAAATAGCCAATCTAGTAGCCACCAGGTCAGAGATCAGAATTATAGTGTATTTTTAAAGCCCACCCCTAACGTGTTTAAAAACAATTGCTAATCAAAAAACAAAATATTCAGGAATTTTAGCTTGAATAATAAAACCGCCATTTTTTGTATAAAAAAAAGATTTGTATTTTCGGATACTATTAATTGACTTGTGGTGGCAACACTTTTTAATGTCCATTCTATATATTCATTAAAGAGCGTCTGAAAAGAAGTAACTCACGATCATCGTGCTCTTTCTTAGAGATTTCGCAAACTCACGCTGACTTGTTTAGTCTGACCATAAAGTATAGGGACTAGTAATTGGGGTTCTGATGAACTCATAAATAAATATAAGTAAGGTAGCTCGGTTGTATTATTAAAAGGTAGTACAGTCGCCGGAATGGTAGCCGGATATTATGGAAATACAAAATAAATTTGTGATCACAAATTATAATATACAAAATATTTAATGAATCGAGCTAAAAGGTGTTTAAGATTACACATGTCTGTTCTTAAGGGACCTATGCCTGGCAGCTGAAAATACCCTTACCATAATCTCTTGCAGAATATTTTAGAATATTCGAAGGAAAATAAATGGTGACTTTCACTTATGCTAATTCTTAAACGCCAAGATAAATATACAAAATTAAGAAATTTTGAAATACTTCCAAACAGTTTTTGTATTCCAATTTCCAAAAACTTTATATGAAGCTATTTTTGCTTACTTCTATTTTGTAGAACTATTTTTATGTGATCATTGTAAAGTACTGGCCTGTTGTATACCACCCGCTTCTCAGGATGTTTCATGATTGTGTATGATAATAAATATTCTTAAAATTTATATTGAAGTCTTAGTGTTAAGCTTTTGACTGTATTCAAAAATATTTTAATGGACTTCAGAAAGTGAATTTCTAAAACAGAATAGGTTTATCTTACGCCCTTGTAATCCCACCCTTTGGAAGTCAAATTCCGCGAAACCCGTTCTTATCGGATTTCTATTAAACTTAAAGAAGTGTACTATTTTCTAAATTTCAAGTCTGTTGTTCTAATATTTGAAAAAAGGGATGTTTAATCTACAATGCTTCCGCAACCCCATGAATCGTTTTCCTTAAAACTGATTGATAAGATTTCTACTCATCAAGAAATACACGCTTACCGAATTTCAAGTCTGTACGTCTGATAGTTCAAAAACGGGAGTTTTTGCCATAACGGGGCTCCCGCAAACTCTCTTTGGCAAAATCCGTTCTTAAATTTTGTTAAATTAAAAGATATCATCATATGCAGCAATCGAACGGGAACTGTTCTCTACAAGTGGCGCCATATCGGGACATTTTATGTCCTTGTGTGTGTGCGCGCGCAAAGTGTTACTTAAACAATAGGTTTTAGAAAGAAAGCTATTTAAAAAAGCAATTTGAAAAGTTTTTGTTGGCAGAAAAATGTATTTACGGTTCATCTAAAACAGAAGCGAAGCTGTCTGCAAAACTTTGGAACGATGCAATCAACTGTGAGGATTTGTGTGCATAACAAATATACATACATTCAAATTCCTATATGATTTAGTTTTAATTTTAATAAGTAATTAAAAAATACTTTTTAGAAGTCAATATTTGTTGCTTTTTGAAATTGAGACCGTAAATCTTTCTAGTTTGTTATTATGAATGTTCTTTATTTTCTCTCAAATTTTAATGCTATAAATGAAACGTTATTAATTGCATTTTCTTCAGATGATAATTGCCTTAAATCTTCCTCAGAAGATTTGAGTTAATTAAAACAAAAACTATTCTTTGTCTCAATAGACACCAAAATTCTCTTGCAGGAATTTTTTCCTATGTTGTGCAGTTTATAGCTTTTATTCTAACATTAAACATTATTTTAAAATTTGTAGAGTCCCGCAAACCGTTAAAAAAACCCAATTGATGTATTATATCTTTTTACACACTACTATTAAAACAACTTAGTCCGTTGTAAAAAAGTGCTCATTTTTAAAAATCAAAACTAGAAGTTAATAGTTTCGTTTTAGAACTATAACAGCTTCAATTAGTTTCTTCATTAAAAAAAACTCCTTGTAAAAACTAAATAACTTATACAAGGAAAAATGCATAAAATACGGAATAATAGATGACTTACAGAGTTAACATGAAATCTATACGTAGAAGAACGATTCACTCATCACGATATCTCCTAAGCTGTTAGACTTGGTATTCGGCAGGCATGATCTTTTTGAGTTCGGATCCTCTAAGAACGGGTTTTATACGAAAATCAAAGGGTTTGGGGGTGTTATAGACAAAATTTCTCGTTTAAACCACAGATTAGAAATTTGGCAAGGCTTATTTTTTTTTATTGGATAGAGATTCACTAAGAATGGGCTTGGCAGAAATTGATTCTCAATGAGGCAGGAGGTCGTGAGGTCCTAAAATAAATACTACTATAAATATACTTCCGTTTTAGAAATTTAAGCCATACCCTCTTTAAAGCAAGAGACAAGAATTATAAGAAATTTCTTAAATATGATTGAAAGCTTAAAGCTAGGGTTTAGGTATCGGTAACTAAAAAAAAGCAATATATGGTCATACAACATCATGAAATTCCCAGCAAAGCAGGCGGACCAGAAGCTTAATAATACACAAGAAATATCTACTATTTTTCCAATCTTATTCAACATCTGCATTTTAAATTTTAAATTGACTCCATCCTTTTCAACAGGTTCTTTTTTGAAATATCAACTCAAATTAATCAAATTCAGAAACGTAAGGCATTGTATACGTTTTCGATGAAAAAGGTCAGTGTAGTCGATTTAACAATGACAACGGAGGTAGACAAAATCATTTTTCACGCACAATGCAACAAAATTATAATTTTTTTGTTGGCTGCGGTTGTTCCGTCAACAAGACAATGACAGAGTAGCTGATCGTTCAGTCCAAATGAGGTAAGACCAAGGTGATATGATTAGGGAGAACAAGGTCAGAGTCCGTCGCTGTCAGTGATCAGTTACAGGAACAAGGGAAAGGTAATCAACGGGGTTGATTAGGTCACCACAGAAAACACTTCTGCGCAGTATTCGCGTCAGAGTGTATTCGGTTGGTTATAACAGTTTTGGATATATTCCTAGCTCGCGCGGGCGTGTTTTTGATAACCCACCCAAGGAAAAAAAATGGCTTTCTTTAATAATGTTCTCCTAATTCTTTATATTTTAATATATGAAGATATCGGGAAATATTACATTTATAGTGCAGCACATAACTATTCAAAATCATATGTAGGCGTACGATACAATTTTAAGTATTAATAACAAATTCAGTTGGATTCATAAAAACGCACACACTTTTCTGATGCTGTAAAACAGAAACAGCCAAAGACATGCACTATTGCAGCGAACTGTCAGGTAGATGTATTAAATTCCCATGTCGGAAATGACGTAGACAGTGCAACACGTGCGAGATTTCTTCTAGACAAATGTGTTCTGTGCAGTGACCAAGAAGAAAGTGTTCTGTCCCTTCTTTTTTCACTAGCAAACTGACAAGGGAGTCATTTTTTTGGATATGTTTAGTATATGCCCCAATTGCAGGACGACATTGACAATTTCGTTCTCCATTTGGATGGTACACCCCCACATTGGTCATCCAACGTCCAACGGCTCTTCATGAAAAGATAGCTCTTCATTTAACTCTGTTATGTTTTGGTGAGGGAACTTTCAGAGTTGCTACATGTCGGTCACAGACGATTCAAGAAATGAAATACCATCTCGAATGATGCAGCCACAGTGAAGCATCAGCAGTGTGTCTCATATTAGTAAAAAATAATTCATAGCACACTTCAAATGTTACATCTCACTAGGTACTTCTATCACTCGTATTTAATTAACATATTTATATTGAGCCCTTTTTTTTCCTATTTATCTTCTATATCTCAGAAAAAGAACTTGAGCATAAATCCATGGCATTCTAAAAATCAAAACTAATTTGTATCACTTGAATTCGACAAAGGTTAACTGGTATTAATTTTACTTTCCCTCTGAACAATCACACAAAGCATTTTAAGGACGTAGTAGGAAAAATAGCATCTAACTACACTTGCGAACTTCTTGCAATACAAACAACCCTAAATAAGTACATAAATCTCAGTGAAAAAGAAAGAGTTTAAAGGATTATAATCTTCAGCGACTGTAAAGCTGCTCTCCAAGCAATTCATAAAGGCTCTACTCAAGGTTGTCTAATTAATAACATACACTATGCATTTTCTCAGTTTGAAAAAACAATGCATCATGTTGTAGATCCCAGCACATGTTGGTATTGATGACAATGAGGTGGCTAATACCTTGGCTAAAGAAGCAAGGCAACTGAACAGTAACGCCATAACTGAAAATCTTGTCACCCTTCCTTCCTTCCTTCCTCAGTGACCTGACAGGCCAGGGTGGGCCTTGGCCTTCCCAAGAAGCCTTTTCCAGGCTAGCCTTCTTTCTGCCAGTGTTCTCCAATTCTTAGTTCTTAAAACTAGGAGATCTTTTTCTAGGTCATCAATCCCTCTAAGATTTGTCCTGCCCTTTCTTCGTGTGTCAATTGGTTGGGCATTGAAGACTTTTTTAGTGGTGCGGTCTTCGTCCATTCTGACAACGTGACCTGCCCATTTAATTCGTTGTACTCTGATGAAGTTAACGATGGCAGATCCTTTATATTATTGATAAAGTTAGAAATTTGATCTTCTTCGCCCCGTTCCATTTTCCTGAATTCATCCAAAAAATCTTAAGCTCTTCCTTTCGTAAATGTTTATCATGTTCTCATTGGCTCAAGACATAAACCAAGTTTCCCATTTATAAGTTAATACTGATCTTAAAAGACTTTTATACAATAGAACCTTTGTTTTTCTTTCGATTAAATTCGATTTCATATATTTTCGTATTCCATTACAACATCTATTAGTCTTTGCAATTCTCTTTTGGATTTCAGTAGTACAATCGTTTCTATTGTTAATTTCTGAATCTAAATAAGTGAAATCGTCAACAACAAAATTATGCAATCTTGTCACCCTAAGTGATACAAATTAAATACCAAAATTAAGACTTTAGGATGAAAAATCAACCCGAAACACCAAACTCCTGAATTAAGTACAAAAAGAAGTCTGGCAAGCACATTAACTAGGCTTAGAACAGGATACTTCAGGGGCTTGCAAATTCAGATGAACGGAAAAAGAAAGTACTCTTTCTGCAAACACTTTCACGACGCGGAA
This sequence comes from Trichonephila clavata, assembly GCA_019973975.1. NCBI lineage: Eukaryota > Metazoa > Arthropoda > Arachnida > Araneae > Nephilidae > Trichonephila > Trichonephila clavata. Next base: position 164,497 of record BMAO01022387.1, on the reverse strand, counting down.
CTCAACACAGATACTCTTTTCTCCTGTCCTCCTATTATGGTAAAATTGTGACACCCACCCCGATGACTTATAAGAAGATAACTGCATCCAGACTGCCGATGCTGTCTACAGGACCTTTGGCTTTATTAATTTATTATTCCGCGACAAGACCATTAATTCACATGATCACAAAATTGGATTTTTTAGATTGTCTTACAAGGAGGAATCTCTTCCATATAAAGGATCCACTTAGTTTACAAAGAGAAATAAGTAGAAAGAATTAAAACTCACTTTAGAATCGAATATCTGTTTGCAGAGGGCACACCGATACAAATGATAAGCATGGACGTCCATCAGATGCTTCTGCAGTTCATCCGGTTTCTGAAAAAGCTTCATGCAGGACTGGCATCCGTATTCCGTGGATGCCGACATGAAGTGACCCACCACGTGACTGTCCAGCAAGGTTTCGCTGCTGAATTCCGCGTTGCACTCCGGGCACGTGTGCAGCTGGAGCGAGGCGTTCGAGACAGAGACCGGACCTTGGCCGGAGGACGAGGCTGCGGCCGCTGCGTCTAGGTGACTCTTCAGGTGGGTCCGGAAGGATTCGAAGTCAGCAAATCCGGCATTACACTGACTGCAGAGGAGAGTGGTAGGGCTGGTTTCTGGACTGTGACCTGTTGGAGAGAAGCACGTGCTTGCGTTACAATACTGTTAATAACTAAAGCAACTACTTGAGTGAGAGCTTTATTACTGTACTATACTACAATAATACTATTAACAATAGTATTGCTGTATAAGAATTTTCTAAAGTAACATGAGGGGTGTTGAAGACTGATTTCATAATTTTAAACCTAGACAAATTTAATGTGCACCAGCCGTTCTACATGGTGTGTTTTCATTGGCATCAATACGGAAAGCAGCGACCCACCAGTCACGAGTTCGCGATCCTTACCACTAGGCTATCACGGCCACTGCAACTACTTAAATACATATTGTTACGAATTTTGTAAAATAGTGTAAATAATCTGCATTTGGATGTGTAATGCTCTATGTTATACTTATTTTATGTTAAATCTGTAATATTCTCAAGCAATGCCGTCACTTACGTTATAATGGCGTTTCAATAGAAACTTGGCGAAATATTGGCGTAGGGCCAAGTTGGCATCATTTTTGGCATACCAATTTGACGAGCTCCTGACCCGCTGAATTTTTCTAGAAATTAGTGGAGAATTCCACTAATTTCACGATCTATAACGCAAGCGGATTTTTCTCGAAGTTTCCACAGGGTCTATAAATAGTGATTTCGCTGAAACGAGTCTGTTTGGTTTTGACTAGCGATTAGTAAACTTGCCTTGACCATGATTAGCTTGGTTGTGCTTGTGAATAAGCTTATACATACGTGTATTATACATACTGATAATTGTATCTGAGTGCTGTTAAAGATGTGAAGACCTTCTGAGATTTATTGTGTGAATATTGCTGCTACATACTGTATTCCAAGGATTGTTTTTGTGTTAATAAATTATCCTCGCTCTTAAGAAACTGTCTTGTTGTTTGCGACTGATTTGCATAAAATCCTCGAACCCCGATGAACGTAACAGTATATATAATTCATTGACCAACGTGAAATAAATATCTCAATTTTCTCTATACATGTCAGAATGTTTAATATTTCGAAAAAAGGTCCAATAATGCATTTATCTATTAGAAAACTGCTGTAACTTCATCTATTAGTTCCCCCCTACGTATTGGCAACTAAGACTTTGGAGACAGAGCATGCCTCCAAATGTGAGAACCACTTCATGGTGGCACCATCTATTGACAGCTCTTGCTATTAAATTAATTTCTAATTCAAGCTCTTGCCGGATGCTAAATTTTTGCGTGAGTTCCAGAGCCAAATTGATACTCAAGGGATCTTTTACATGCCACTTAATATGACATGCGTTCCTACGATTTCCGCATCCAGAAAATCTATCGACTCAAGCGCAACCTTAGGCTTACAAAGTGGGCACGCTACCTCAAAGCAAACGAACCGACGGCTTCGTCTATTATTAATATTCTTATAAATTAGTTTAGAAAAAAAATGTGCTTGATTTGAGGTATGTTTTCCTCTGCTGTTATTAACCCGGCATTTCTCGCGCAGGGTGTGTTATACCCACCGTCTAACTTTTTTCAATGCTTCTTCTAAACTATTTTTGGAAAATGGATAGTTTCTCGTGTAACTGAATTTAAGGTCATATCCTTTGAGGATATCCTTGAGGACCTTAGCTTGTAGACGATTCTCAATATATATTTTAGGATATCGCTTCTTCGCGTATGTTTGTAAGCCTGAGCGTGAATCATAGTTACAGTTCTGAGTGCAGGAACACACATTTTAAATCTTCCTTATGCTATGGCGTATTATTGTGGTTATGACGAAGATATGTTATATTTAAGTAATTTAATAGATACTGTTGTACTATATTTATTAAATACTGTATTTTCGGATGAAGAAATTCTCTCCACGGTTATGATGAGGAAAATCAAACGATGAAGAGTATAACAGCAAGTATGATTCCTCCACTGAAATCGATCCATATTTAGGAACAGGAGACACAGTTGAAAATAAATGTTTTATATGTAGAGACACAAAAACATTTGAGAAGAATGTAATTTTAAAGGAGATAATTGGTTCACATTTTATCCACTTTCAGATGAAGTTTTGAAAAAAAAACTATTTCTGGAACAAAATTAGAGAAAATAAAAAAGAAACCCCAAAATTTTCAAATTTAAAGAATAGAGAAGTTTACTCCTATATGTTTAGTTTGAAAAAGATACAGATTAAAAAAAAAATTCAGATCTAGTGAAAACATCACACTCACTCACGACGAGATAAGGAGTGTATAAACAATGCACTGAATGCCCTTATAAAAAGAACAGAACTAAATTTACGTTTGAAAAATGTAATAAAATGTTGTATTTCATACTTTTCTTCCTTTTTAACAGTTGTATACAAATTTTACGGTAAAAAGTACAATGTAAACAGCCTTGGGTATGACACGCCTTGCGCGAGAACTTTAGGTCGTTTTTTTTTCAAGGGAGTGATGACGGATTAAAGTGCAGATTTATCAGCAATAATAACCAACACAGGTAACAAAATGCACTTAATTTAAAAGTACTCGTATAATACGAGAATTTTTATTCATATTTCTAAAATTTTTTTGAAAAAGCTTAATATTTGAGCGTTTAGACCCCCTTATCAAACTTAAAATTTTAGATAAATTTTATTAGTATGACAACATTTACGAATGTATGGGTTTTGAATACAATAGAGAACACGTGATTATATTTATTAAGTGATCATTATGAATTTAGCCAATTAGAAACTTATTGAATCCACATAATTTTTTTAAAAAATGAATTGTTTTAGAAAGAGATTTAGTATGTTTTTCCACCTTTTGCTCTCTTCTCGCCGCAGTCTGCATTGTATTCATAAAGATAAGTTATTATACTTTTTTAGCGAACATGCATTTAAATTTAGTTTTAAACAATTTCACTTAACTACGTATAGTTAGAACAGCACACACACATATATAATCATTGCATTTTATTTCTAATTATATTATTAAAATGGTTGTATAGAGTTAATTTAAATTACTTGCCTATTTAATAAGTTACTTAATTAGGGATTAACCTCATTTAGACTTTTAAACACTTGATATTCATTAGATGTACGAAAAGTAATGATATTCTTACGTTCTCTGTATGAAAACTATGTCATGGCAGAAAATTTAATTCATTTCTCTTACTAACAACTCAAAATGTAATCGGCAGTTGACAAAATCTCCTGCAACTAACTAAATGAAGTAAAATGTGTCATCTGATAACTTACCCAACACTCGCTGGGAGAACAAAAATAAGTTCCATGTATTCTCGAGAGAATGCTAAAAACTTATTTATAAATTATAAGTAATGCTAAAACTTATTTTTGAACTCATTCCTAAATTGTTTTGATTAAATTGTATGAACATAGAATTATGATGCAATTGGCACAATTTATTTTTGGAACAGTTCTCATTTTAATATTTTATTCCCTCCCCTCTAGTGGTCAAAGTAACGAACTCGTGGCTGGTGTGTCATGATTCGAAACTTGTACCACTGAAGAACCACCATACAGAGGGTGCCGAGGCTCAAATGTCCTCCCTTTGGCATGGTGTGGAAGTTAGGAGAGAGAGATGCCACTTCAGGTGTCGTCTTCGTCACTTGACCCTAGTTCAAAATGACGAGGTTCGTTGCCAAAAGCCCTCGAGTGGCTGAATAGGTCACTCCTCCCCCTCTCCCTCCAAATGGGTAGTATGTTTGGTGCAGTATAGCCGAAATCGGCTCTTGCGCCAATAAACCCCAAAATCAATCAACCAAATGGGTAGTCGAGTAATCATGGTCGAGAACTCGTGGTTGGCGTTTCTTCTACCAAGTCATGAGTTCGAATCCTAGTGCTACTGAAGACCTACCACTCCATATAATCATGGTCATGAGCTTGAGCCCTATTGCTAGTGAATATCCACCCCGTGTAGAAGAATTAATGTGCATCAAATATGTCGAGAGAGAGCTCAAAGTCCTCACGTTCGCATGGTGTGGTAATGGACCTCAAAATTAAGAGGTTCATCGCCAATAACCTCATGTTGCATAATATAGTGCGACCTTATTAAACGTTTACTCACTCCACGTAGAGGATTTGATGCACTTTAAATATGTAGAGGCTGAAAACCATCTGACTACATTTAGAATATTTTTAAGAAATATTATTTTAAGTGTTTATTTTCTGTGCAATAATAAAAACTGTAATTGGGGAATTATATATGTAAATGTAACCCTATCCTCAAAAATTTTCAATTTTAAACATTTTTTTTAAATCAAATTTTGTAGTTTTTTCAAAAATTCCATATTGAAGAGTATTTTTATATGATATTCCTGCACAACATTTCTTACGGGTCTTAGTTCATTCCCTAGACTTTTATTTAAGATATCCGACTATTTGCGACAACTTTTTTTTTTTTAAAATGGAGATATGGGGATTTTTTGTTGTTTTTAAATTTGTTTAATACATTTTAAGACAAATAGGCTGAAATTAAGAAAAGAAAAAGAAATTATTATTATTAAAACGGGTTAAACGACAAAAAATAACCTAAACGTGGCCCATTTAGTACTAAAATTTATGAACAAGTTTTCAATTCTCTCTGATGTGTTGCTATGTTATTCATTTTTAAAATTATCATCTGGATAAGGGATATTTTAATTTTTACAAAAACTAGAGCACTTTACCTTAGTTGTTATACCAAATTGCTTGGAAAAACAATGATTATATTAACATAGAAATGTAAATTTTGTAATAAAACGGTGATTAATAAATCTGAAGGTTAAAACACTTCTACTATTATACAGAACTTACACAAACAATTTCAGTGAACTATTTTCAAAACTTTTTGAGCAATCGCTGGCCCGTTTGAGTATTTTCAAGAAAACACATTTCGTGTAAAACGCGTTTTAAAGTATGACATCTTGCTTAAAGTAATGGCATCTGCTTTGACTAAAACACTTGTAGTTTTTGTTCTAGTGAAAGGAAAATAATAAACTTGGTATTTTTATAAAGCTAATAAGATGGCCTATAAAATAAAATCATAAAAAATATTGTCAATTTTAGGGTAGGTGGATACCTTAAGATTATTTATATTTAATCAAATGTTAAATTCACACTCAAAGCTGTATTACTAGGAATTTCCACAACTTTCCAATACAGTTTGAGGTATGTTCAATTAAAACATATGTGTAAAATTTCCTGCAAGTATCTTTCTTGTTTCTCGAGATATTAACTTTACAAGAATAATTTTAATGATGAAAAAAAGATTAAAGTTTAAATTTTTATATTTTTTTACAAATGTAATGGCATTTTAAACGCCAGTCACTTTTCCTTTAACTATCGTACAATCTAAACTAAGTCACAATTAAAAAATTCTTAAGAAATGAGATTTTTGACTTAAAAAATTTAAACTTTTAACGTAAGCATATCAAATACTATGTTATTGCTTCTCTTAAATACATGGAATATAAATAAAAAAAAATCTCGCTCTTTACTTGGATAAAAAAGTAGCATATAGTTAGTTTTACATGTGACAGTTATTATAAAGAGAGCTATTTTATTCAGGTTCATATTTCCTGTTCGGTCGAGTTTCTCTAATTTGCAGTTGGAGCGTCTGCTTCGAATCATTATCTTTTCTTGTCTTTTCCACTGATTGTATGCTTCTCCCTAATCGCATATATTAGGATTAAATGTCGCCTATATATTAATTACAGTAACTAAACGTCCACAGATACATTTGAGTTAGTTCAATAAGGTTAGGTCCTTGCACTCAGAGTTTTAATCAATTTTTTATCTTTATATTTAGCCAAAAAAAACCTTTTTTATTTGAAAAAAAGTCGAAGCCAATGTTAATACAAGTCATTCAAGTTTATATCAAAAGAAAACGAGTTAGTTTTTTTTACGATTAATATGCTTTGATTTTTAGATTTGTAGCAAGTATTTTGCTAATTATGAAATAAAAATTACTTAAGCTTTGCAAATTTGAATAATTAGTTATATTTTTAAAAGTGTTACAGTTTTATTTTTGATTTTAAAAATAATTTTGATACGCTTCCAGGGGATGTATCTTTCAATACAACGTGGCCGAGTACAAGAAGTGATATTCAAATCAAGATTTACACCATGTGTTGCAGTAACGAAAATATATTTTTCAAAATTAAATTGATAGTGATAATTATATTAACGTCACACTAAAAAGCAACACATGGGCTATTGGTCACAGACCGCGTAATTTTGGATGTCGGTCAATTGAGGACGACGACATCTGAGCTGGCGCACCCCTTCTCCTAACTATTACACCACACCAATGAGACCTAACTATCTCACCACGGTGAGTCTTCAGTGGAACAGGGATTCGAACCACGTTACTCTAGCCACGAGTTCGTGACCATGACCACTTTGCTACCGCGACAAATCATTCATTTGGCTGTTGTTGTGTCCTTCCCGAAGGGAAGGAATGAAAGTTGCCAGAGCCTGTGCTACAGGTTGGACTTCTTAACGATAGATGGCGACACCACCTATCTTCACAATTTAGGCATGGAGGGAAATATTCTCCCACCCCCTGCACTCTTGGTTTCTGCTGCGACCGCCCACAAGACTTTCAGACCCAATGATTTAACGAGCAGGTACTGCGTGTGTACTCGGAGGGTATTTGGGTGGCATCGGGCATCGAACCCAGGCCCTCCGGTCTGGAGTTCGATGCTGTAACACATCCGACAGACCGTAACGAGAAAAATACCGAGTTTGTGTCTTCGAAAAACTACTCCCTTTTATCGAAGGAGAAAAAAATTAGAGCACAAAACAGATGCAAATAAGAAAAGAAAATTATTGATCTGCAATATGAAAGACGATTTTTATTAGTTTTAGTAAGGAAAAAGTGCTCTTAAGGGGGCAATTTAGCAATCTGATATAAGCTGAAAAACTGTCCTATGCTTATCGAAAACTGTAAGTCATATGACATGCTTGAACCAAAGCTCCTCTCAAGGCAGTCTACCAATGTTAAGTCCTTATCATTAAGAAGCACATAAATGAAAAATTTATTTATATTAAGGTTTTTTTACCATTATTATCGCATAAAAGTAACACTGGAACTTTCATAAAGTTCCTCCGAATTTAGAAACCAGTGTCAAACGATTAGGACGGTATATATATATCAATTGGCATCTTACTCATTTAAATTTCACGATACACTTTCATATATATACTTTGGTGCCTAATTCCATTTTTATTATGCACACAGTCATACGTATTCGCCTAACAGGTCTGTAGGGAGAAAGGGATTCGATTTTACGATACATGTTTATTTGGCATTCAAATAGATATTGATAAATATGTCACAAATTTTTTTTTGTAGAACAAAAAAAGTTACTATTTATACGGGAATGAAATCGTGTTGCTAATTAATTGCTTTATGCACGTTTATCAAATCATAGTGTGATATTAATGTTGATTTTTTTTTAACTTTAATATTCACTCACTCAATTCAGAACATATTTTAACGTCACACTATTCAGCTACACGAGGGCTTTTGGCGACGGACTTTGTAACCTTGAACCATAATCAAATGACAAGGACGACACCTGTGATCTAGCACTCCCTCTCCTAATCTCCACTCCAACGCTAACGGAAGGACGTTTGAGCCTCGACATATTTAATGTACATCGGCCCCCTCTGCACAGCGGTGCTAGATTTGAACTCATGTCCCTCCAGCCATGAGTCCATTACCTTGACCACTAGACTACCGTGGCCATGTATGTTCTGTGAACTAGGGTCCTATATTATTCAACATTAAGTGAAAGTAACATTTTCAGAACTTTCAACAGTCTGCTATTCTTTTGTTAAAATTTTGCTAATTAAATACCCCTTTTTAGTAAATTATAAAATACATGACAAAATTGGCAAATTCTTGGTTCTTTTTGGTATTTTTTTATCCCGGCATCACTCGCGTGAAAAAAAGGACCAAAAGTTCTCGCGCGGAGTATCTCATACCCAAGAATGTTTACATTCTGATTTTACCATAAAATTTATATACAAAAGCAGAAAGAGGAAGAAAAGTAGGAAATACTATGTGTTTATCACATTTTTCACACGTAAATTTAGTTTTTCTGTTCTTTTTATGATGGCAATCAGTAAATTGTTTATACATTTATTTAATCTCGACGCGAGTGAGTGCGATGTTTTCACTATAGATCGTACTTTTTATTTAATCTGTATCTTTTTCAAACTAAACATATAGGAGTAAACTTTTCTATTCTTTAAATTAAAAAATTTTGGAATTTCATTTTTATATTCTTTTATTGTTCCAGCAATGGTCCCCCCCCCAAAAAAAAAGTTCATCTGAAAGTGGATAACATGTGTACCAGTTGTCTCTTTTAAAATTACGTTTTTCTTAAATTTTTTTTTGTGTCTCTACACAGGAAACATTTATCTTCAACAGTGTCTCCCTTTTCTAAATCTGGATCAGTTTCACTGGAGGAATCATACTTGTTGTTATACACTTCATCATTTGATTCTTCCTCATCATAACGAAGAGAATTTTTTCATACGAAAATAATGTTGTACTATATCTATTAAATTACTTAAATATCACATTTCTTCCTCATAGCTACAATAGTACGCCATAGCATAAGGAAGATTTAAAGCGAGCTCATGCATTCAGAACTGTAAAGGTGATTCACGCGCAGGGTGCGACATACCCGAAGAGGCGGTATCCAAAAATATACATTTAGAATTCGCCTACAAGCTGAGGCCCCTCAAAGGATATGACCGTAAAGTCAGCTACACGAGAAACTTCCCATTTTTCAAAAAAAGTTTAGAAGGAGCGTAGGGAAAAAAAAGGTTATAGATAGTGGGTATGACAGACCCTGCGTGAGTAGTGACGGGTTAACATTACTTTGGGGTTTATGCAAAAAGCCAAGAAAAATTGCTCAAATCACTCACCCATTTTTTTTTTACAAACTTAACAATATTCTTCAATTGTTTTTAAATGATAAAATCTTAAGAATTTAGAAGTTACCTGAAGTCATGTTTTGTCCTCCCCCAGGATCTTGCCGTCGGTAGTGAGAACTAGCCGTACCGTTGAAAACCGCCGAATGCGATCCCATCACATTGGATGTCTTCAGATGCTTCGCTCCGTTCGGTCTCAAGCGAGAGCTGCTGTAAGACCTGAAATAAGCGGGGAGAAATCAGTCAAAAATCAAATTTAATATTTTTAGCTTAAATTATTCTTTATATATTTTTTCTATAACCTCACAGAATTTGACAGCTCTAAGATGAAATAGCGCAGAATTATGATAGCTTTTACGTTCGTTTTTATTCACATCCCTATGGTAAATTAAAACTTTAAACTCATTTATCTCAGAAAGATAAAATAACTACTTTGACTTCATTTAAAATGCTAAGGCTTTTTTTGCATATAGTGCCTATTGCTAATAGTATATATAACAAAATTTGATATGCATTTTTAAATCAAAGCAATGCTTATTTTTTTAAATAATTAAACTCATAATTTACACATTTTTTAAGGAATTTTCAATAAGCATTCATAAAAAGTATTGCATGAAAACCAATCATGTTATCGCAAAACCCATACTAACTTTTGTTATACATAGTTTGACGCACTTGTAAATCAAATTTCATGCATGTACATAAATTTTTGTAGGAGGAGTAGCGTTTCAAAATCACATAAGAATTTTTTTTTCCTTAAAAAAATTAAATAGCTTGCTTTTTATGAAATTTTGAGCACAAAATCTGCTTTACATAGTATGCAACCAAAAATATTTTGAAAATGCTTAAATTAAAATTTTTGCGTAAATCGTACCATGTCTTCTTAAAAAAGGAAACCAGGCATATACAAATAAGAATTCAGACTGAGTGTAAGGCATTCAACTTAAAGTGTGTGTAATTCCACCTCTCACAGCTACTTCTAAATCAATTTTGAATGATTCCTTGTAGAGTTCTGCCGCTGTCCTTTCTCAAGTTGCAAATCAACAAAGGACAGGAATAAAAGCGCTTGACAACTGTCTCGAATAGGAATCCCCTTTTGTCTCAGTCGTCTAACGCGTGCACCGACCCGATGGTAACCAGTTCAAATAAATTTGGCCCAAGGCCGCTATGGTTATCCTCCCCTTGGTTATCAAAACCGCTAACGCCCAAAGTGGTGAAGCTGGAATTGAACACTAGATGGCAGCACAACTTAAAGCTACTAAGGTTGATTATGCATTGATTCCATGGTGAGTCTAACTAAGACATTCTCACTAAATCAAACAAGTGATTCAATCGACAATAGCGCATGCATCGGCTAGACCCGCCATCACAACAAAGTAGCTGCCTTCAATGTCAACGTAAAAACTTTCCAACGGCATTTAAACGTACTTCAGATGTATATCTATTGCACTAATGGCTGGAAAACCACTTTCTCTTAGTATCACCACAGAAAGACCATCAACGCAAGAATGACTTTCTTCTCAAGGAAGGGGATATGCAGTAACCCTTTCTTCCCCAAGTCGCAAATCAACATAGGACAGGAATAAAAGTTCTTAACGACTGGACCGAACAGATATTCCTTTTCATCCCAGTCGTCTTAGGCATGCTCAAAGTAGCTATGGACCGTTAGGTCGGTGATTCAAATAAGCATTCCTATCTACGTTCCTCAATATTTTCTCAAATTTGAGTTCAGATACAGTATACATCTTGACGCCAATTTTAACTTTTTTCGCTCTCTAGGTTTGGCGGTTTTTAAATATATTTCTAACGTGTGCTCCTTTAGTATCACACTTTTGCACACACTATGAACCCAAATTTCGCATCTAAGTATATACTGAATCTAATCGGAATTCTAACAGAATGGAAGAATTTAACAGTTTTGCTCATATTTGATACTCCTTTAATGGAAACTTGAAGACAGTATTTTCTTAATTACTCCATTTTCGATTAAATGTTTTTTTTTTTGAAATTCTATGCCTATTCTATTTAAGCATGAATTAATTACTTCGATGGATTACTTTTTTTCTTAAATATTTGTTTCGAAAATAATTTTATAAAAATTTTAGGTACTTATATGCCGGCCAATTTTAACAAATCAAAAGACATCGATAATTTCGAAAATTGTCACCGAATTCAATCACAGCGCTATCGCACACATTCTGTTCGAACATGCGTGGAAAGGCTTTCACGATTGGCTGTATTTCACGACCTTTGACGGCATAATACGTAAATACCAAGTTTAGATTTTCACTACATAAAGAGGGATTCATTACGTAAATATAAATATTTAAATTCGTAATGAACCACATTCCACCGTTTTTAAGTCAGTGTGTATCAATGTGTACTTACCTTTTACTTGAATGGTTGTTGATCGGCGACGACGGGGATCGAGGAACTGTTGGGGGTGTGCTCTCGTGTACTAGATGCACATGATCCAAAAGGGCTGTCGAGGATGTAAAGCCAATATTACACTGAGAGCAATAAATATCGTTTGGCCGCTTCAACATCATGCTCTCCCCCATTGCAGCGTGTTTTTGTAACATGTGGAGAGCAGATAGACTTGATTCGCAGTCCATACCTGGAAAGCCCATAAAGTTGTCTGTTGGAGGAATGAAAATAAAAGATATAAATTTATTATTTTAGTATAAAATTAAAATTGAGAAACTAGTTTGATATCTCGGGGCAAGGCGCCAAGCGCTTCTTGGTGCAATAAAGGTATCACGCCAAGCAGCGTTTGTTGTCACTGGAATGAAATTCAAGATGGCGGCCTAGCGGCAGAAAAATCGCCAGGAAGATGTTTTTAAAAATTGTTTTGAAATACATTGAAATATTTTTCAAGTGAAGAATATAGGAAGAGATTGAAAATAACCAAAATCAACTAATAAATAATGAATATAAAAATAATATTAGTTCATGTAACTTTTCATTATATTATTATGAAGTATATGATAATCTTATAATATATTTTAAGAGTAATTATATATAATATTCATAAAATATTATTTAATAATTAAAGTTTTTTTATATAAAAAACGAATATTATATGATTTCACATATAATAATTGTATTTTTATATTTTATTATTAATATAGTAATTACATAATATGTATTAAAATTAATAAGGAATATAAATTAAAAAGTTAATTATTTCTAATATACGTTATCTCTATGTATGTGTGTGTGGCAATTACATCGCCAGACTATAAAAATATCAAGGTAACCATATTGTAATGTTATCATCCATCTTGGCGAAGATAAACAACTTGGCGCGTGCCCCGTGATATCAAACTTGCACCAAAATTGAAAATGACGTTTACTAATCCTGCAATTCCGTTCCATTTTGTTCACTGTTCAAGTTAAATATTGGTTTTATTGACTGTTGTAATAATTTCCAAAAAAAAGTATGTGGGCATACCAAAGTAATCATCATAACTCAGAGTTGAAATTACGTACATATAACATGGATTTTTAAATATTTTTTGCGTGTTAACTTATAATAAAAGAGGCGGAAATCAATATATTATATATATAAATGTTTTGACCACGTATATATTCGTGTGTTACTGATTGAACGACTTTCAAATGAAGGAAAAGTCCTCACAGTTAACAATTGAGTTCTTTCAGAATAAAAAGAAATTTTACTTTGGAACTCTTTAGTAAATACAACAGGCTGGAGTAAGTAAGAAGTCAATATTAAAGACGCATTGTTCATTTACTCAAAGGCTTTTGGTGACGGACCTCATAATTTTGAATTGAGGTCAAGTGACGAGGGCGACACCTGCGCTGGCACACCCCTCTCGTAACTACCACACCACACCATGGGAAGACGTTTGATCTCTCGGCAGATTCTACGTGTAACGCTCCCCTACACGGCGGGTCTCCGAAATTCTATTCGACGCTAACTTGTGGACTTTGAGCCTCACTAGATTTAGTGAGTGTCAGCCCCTCTTCACAGCTGGTCTTCAGAGTCATCAGGATTTCAACCCGCTACTCTAGAATGCCATTCCCGGGTTCGTGACCATGACCACTAGGCTATCGTGATCTCTCTTTATGTTGTCATGTAACTGTCGATAAAACACTCACTGCGTAGGCTCTGTGTTTGTGATTATTCATGACATCGAAAACGTGGAAAGAAAACAAGTTCTTGTTTATTTGTTGATCTTAAATAATTATAAATGTGCTGATTTGACGAACGGATCATTAGCTTTATTGGAATTTATGTCCTTCAAGCCACTTTCTTTCCAACCATATCTCACGGAAAAGTCTGTGAGGAATGCCATTTGAACTTAAATAGTTAGTCCTAACATCCAGTGGCCTAACGTAAACCCCCTAACCGCAACATCGCGGGGAGATCCAGGATTCTAGGGGGCCCAAAGCCTATGGATTTGCAATCCATTATCATGTTCTTGGGGCCCAAAACCTGACTTTGCAGGGAGGAGGAGGCAAAATATTCGTTAGGCCACTGCTAACAACACACATGTTAAACGTATTGTCTAAAATCTGACATTTTTAAAACATACATACCCATCTGTGTATTCTGTCCATGATGTGGTCTCTTGTTATGCAACATGGATTGCAGAGACCTGATGGAAGCGGCGAGTGCATTGTCGGCTGTGCTTCCCGTCGGCACGTGCAGAACCTGGACATGCAGCTGCAGTGACTCGAAGGTCGGGAAGTCAGATTTGGAGCAGAATCCACAGGTCAGTTTCATGGTGGGGGAGATTCCGTCGTGAGTCTTCGAATCGGAATTGCTCTTGTCACCGTCATTGTCACCATAGATCTGCAAAATAAAAATTATATTATTGCCAAAAAGCTCATATTCATATATAAATCAAGTTTATTTTCTTGACTACAGAAGACGATAGTCAATTTATGGCCTAAATTGGCGAGTAGAAGATTTTAAAAGGTATAGAACACATATTACTATACCTTTTTGTGCGGACAGACGGCATTAGGTGAGGCCAGTTCATCCAGGCACTTGAAGCATGCTCTGGAAGAGGGTGGACGAGGAGATTCTGAAAGAGGGGATGATGAAGAGAAGGATCGGTGACTCTGGAGTACGTGGTCACCCAGGGCAGTCGGGGAGGAACACACTTGGGGGCAGAAGTTGCAGAGCAAGGGCTTTGGTGGATCCGGAGAATCATCCTCTCGAACATCCTTGTCTCCCTGAAAGATGCGTGTACAACAATATAGAGTAACTATTTTAATGCAGTTACAAACTTTGTTAAAATGTAAAACTAATTTACTCAAGGTATGGTTTAAGGTTTCTATCAAAGTATTTGATGTCAGTTTCAAGAAAAAAATTAAAATTTTTAATTATTTTTAAGGTAAATTAGTTTTTGCTTTATTTTTTACGCAGTTAAAATATTGCGTATAATGCTAAGAAAAATTTGAACTTGGTTCACTTCTCTGATAATAAAGTATTGTTGCCTAAAAAATGATTTACAGGCAAAAAAAATATGCTTTTCATGATAATAGGACTCGTCTTAGCGACAAATTTAGTCGCCACATGTTTCCAAGTCACTAAAATTGGCGACAAAACTAGATGCCTAGAGACTAATCTTGAAGAGTTTAGAAGGATTATTTAATGAGATTGTGCTAGAAACTTTTATAATTGCTTCCCTATTTTTATAAGGAATAAGTGGGGAAGAAACATAGGAGCAAAAATTTGACAGTGTTTCATTTATATATTAAAATTTTTCATTTATTTTATGCCATATTGTTATTATGGATTGCTATGTTCTATAATTTGGAAATTTCTAGTTTATGTTAATGTGCGTTATTTATTTCATGCTAGAGAAAATCTATTGTATAATTTCTAGAATGTTTTAAAATTTACACTGGAAAAACCTGCCTGTTGATAGCATGGATTTTTCCAACTTTTGAAAAACGTTTAACTAATTAGCAATTTATACAACACGTTCCTCTTCAACTCAATCTATTTTTACTACGGTAAAAATAGATTGTTTTGTTTAAATTTAATAAATACAGTAAAATAAGTTTTATATACCTTAATATCAAGCGATCAGTTGATTTTTTTTTTGTTTTGTTAAAATCGCAAAATAATTTCCAGAATGTACCTAAAACTACTTTTCTAAAAAGAAAATATTTTAATAGGATCCCCCCCCCTCTTTCTTTATCATAAGACTAAGTTACAAAACTGAAACTTCAAAATTTAGAGCATTTTATAAATAAAAAAGTTAGCTAAAGTGACTAACTATTTGGAATATATAATTTAGAAGTGGATCTATTCAAACACATATTTTACTATGCAAGAGTTGAGAAATATTAACAAAAAACACCCTTTACTATTTCAATTGATTGCAAATCTGAAAATAATACGAATTTTTTCTAAATTCCTACTTTAGTCTCTGTATAGAAGTCTGAGCTATCTAGATGCAAAATATTATTGTTTTAGAAGCATTTTTCTTAAAAAGAAAATGTTTTGAAAATGTCAATCCTTCTCATTCCCCCCCCCCCTCCCAAAAAAAATTGCAGTTAAATAAATTTTTCGGTAATAACATTCTTAAAACAATTTTATTTGTATATTCTATTTCAACTGATCTTAAATATTTGAAAAATACACTTTATTTATTCGGTTTTTTAAAATCACGATCAGTAGTCAGCCATCTTATATATAACGGATTACTAGCTTTGTATGGTAAAAATATACGAAGCAAAATGTGAAGATTTTCTTAGGTTAAAAGTAGATTGACGAAAAAAAAATGCGTGTGAAAATATAGTAATATCTATACATCAGTGAAACGAAAAGATAACATAAAAGAACTTTTCTGGCAGAGCAATTATTTTTAGCACTGTAATTCCAGAAGTCAACATTTAACAGTATTTCTTCAAAGTGATGTTTACACAATCCAACTTCCTGGTTTACATAATACACATTACAAAACGTCAAACTTGATTTGTATGACACACAACAAAGAAATAAGCGATTATTTTTTCTGCAAATCTAACAAATAAATTCAGTCAACTAAACATTCCATATCCATGGGTGTTCTTTTCATCCATGGGCAATTACGAAATCACTCATTGTTCAAAACCGATGCTCTAAAATTGTTTCTACAAACAGCAAAGTGAGTACACAAATGATTTTCGGATGCTATTCAAAGCGCTTGTTGCAATTTAATAACATAATGGCAGCACCTAATCTCTGCTGTTATGTCAACAAGATGATTTGCAACTCTTCTTTTTAGGTGGGTAATTTTCTCCAAGTAATTAGATAATTAGCGACAATTTACTAAATCTGATTCGTCCAGGATGAGTTGGGATGATTATTATAAATAAGCTTTTTTCCCCTTGCTCCCTCATCGATGTTTTTTTTAGTATGGGAAAAGTGTGTAAAAAATAATTATACTTTTGGTGATGAAACAGATTACCAAACTGAGTATAAAGGAGAAAATAACATGTTTTGTGTATACAATATTAATACCTATACAAGGTTCTTGTTTGGCAGCCATTTTGAATTCGTGAAAGGAACTTTGATTCTATATATATTAGAGTTTTTCCATGCTTCTAAAATCTAGATCAGGGGTCAGCAACCGTGTAGCTGAGATATGCCAAACCATTCTACCAATATGTTTCAGGGTGTTGCACATTAATTTTTTTTTCTAATGGGCTGCATTTTGCAGACACGGCAAGTCTCCCAAGTGTGAGAGCCATCTCACTAGTGGCATCATCTATCGGCGGCTCTCGCTGCCAAATTTTTATAGAAGCTCTCGTCAGAAGCTATATAGTGTCGGATTCTATATAGACTGTGATTTAATTTTGCCGAGAGTATACCAAAGCCAAATTTATACTTAATGAATCTTTTACATACCACATAATCATATGTCACGCGTGCTTTGTTTTTCGCATCCAGAAGATCAATCGATTACAACCGGGATCGAACCTGCACCCTCAGGCTTTTGAGGTGGACACATTACCTCTAAGCCACCAAGCCGACACAATTAAATATTCGAAACAATTTCCTTACCGGCTTCTCTAATTCTTTACCAAAATTTTCCAGTTCAAGAATACAGATAGAGTTTTATAATGCATTAATTTTGTATTATTTTAGGAAATTTACTAACATTAAAAATTAACAATGTAACAAATTTTAAAAAACAATTTTAATTGTGTGCACATTATACATTTTTCAGGTATATCTATTAAAATAAAAAATAAACAATATTAAATATAAATTTTTCTTCAATATATTCTAAAAAAACACCGTCGGAGTTTTATTTAACGATATTGCGTCGCTAAATCTGAAAAAAATTCGTTCTAGAAAAAATAATTGTGTAAAATTGAGTAACTAAAGATTTATCGTTCAAAATGCTTTATATTCTTGGTTCCAAGGAGAGGTTCGTAAAATGGAGGGCCGACTGTATATATTGTAATGCGAACCTTGTTCCAGCATCGTTCTGATGCATATCGCAATATCATCAAGGGTGTAATTTGTGACCTTCAATTTAACACGATTTTGAATGTTTAGTTTTTAAACTTCTTTGCGGACTCAAATTATTTTTCATGTTAGGAAAGATTTAATCTCATAGATGTATAGTAACACAAAAGTGGAATGCAGAGTACGTGCAATTTTCCTCAAACAAATAAATCTCTCCAAAAATGACATCATGTAATTTAGCATATATTGTCTTTTTATCTTTCAGATTTTTTCGTAATTCCGTAAATGCTGCTTCCCATAATTATGACCATGCTAATTCAATAAACTCCATTTCAAAATTATCCTCTCTCTCCAAAAGGGACAAATTTGTATCTAGTGTAGAGTGAGTGAGTATTAACATCTCACAGATCAGCTACACTAGGGCTTTTGGCGACGGACCTCGTCATTTTGAATCATGGTCAAGTGTCATCCACGTCACTTGAGCTGGTACCTCTCTCTCCTAACTACCACACCAACGGGTCAAATGTAGAGAGAAAAGGAGAATTGTACCGCGCGCCTAGTTTAGGCGCATGCCATAAATTGCCGAAGATTAATTTAGATTGTTGTATTAGTTTGAAAACAAACAAAATCACGAAGGGTTTCGAAATATTCCATTTTGCCTCCAAATTTCGAAAGTAATTGATATATTTTTTAAAGATAAGAAGATTCACAAACAAATGATCGAAATAGACAAAAATATATTTTCAAAAATAGGGAGGACTAATCATTTTACAAAAATCTTTATTATTATTAGTATTATTACTATTTTGCTTTTTCTGTTACATTGTATGAAAATTAAATGAATTCAATAGCCTATATTTTTTTTGAACCTTCATAAACCTCATGCACCCCACAATGTATCACACGGGGACATACATCACAGACAGAAGGAAGGATCACAAACATACATGCCATCTCCGGGATTCGAACCCAGTCCTTACGGCACCGCAGTCAGCTTTACTAACCGCTATACCGGATGGGTGGATAATAGCTTATATTTGAGTGGAAAAAATAGACACATCCAAATAAAATAAATAGTATATAATGTGAGTGAGTGTTGACGTTGCGCTATGGAGCCCGATAATTATTGGCGACCGACCACGCCATTTTGAACTATGGTCAAGTGACGAAGCTGACACCTGAGCTAACATCCTCCTTTCCAAACTACACCACTACGCCATCGCAGAACTTTGAATCTGGACTGATTCAACGCGCATCAGCCTTTCCACCCGGGGGTCTTCAGGGGCACCAGGACTTGAGCCCACAACATTCCGGTCATAAATTTGGGACCAAAGCCAAAAAGCTACCGCAGTCATGTAATTCGACAGAAAAATTAATCACATTTTTATTGTAATAAAATAAATTTACTAGCCTATATTTGAAGTGAAAAAACTGACATATCCAAATAGAATAACTAGTATGCAATATAAAAAATAAAAATAGTGGAAATTTTTTTTTCCATTATTTGAATTTTTTGGTAACTGGGAAGCATAAGTTGATTCAAATTTTTGCTCGAATCCATTGATTTTGTGACGACTTTTTAAAAAACTTAGATGAGGTTTAGGCGTATATAATAGGATAACAGCATGGATTTATCATCCTAAACTAACACCAATCCGTTTTACTACTCTTGACTATCCATCATATAAGAATAGTTAGAATTAATGATAAGAGATAAGAAGAAATATTTTTCTTTTACCGACTCTACAAAACAATTTACCCAGCTCATTTCAACAGTAGCACACACGTCATCATTCTTGCTTTTGATTCTTAACACCTGCTGTTTAACCATTGCCCAACTAAATCCATTATTAAAAACTTAAAAAACGACAGACATCGATTTTATTTGCCTTTTCCCGCCATTTCTCACTTTAAGAATGCAAAGAGTGATTTCGAAGAACGAAACAAAAAGAAGACGGGGAAAAAATTTATTTGCACGATCTCATTAACAAAACGTTCATTAATATTTAATTTTGAAAAAGGAGGGGAAAAAAGTCGGGAGAGCTGTCAACGTAAGAATCTAATAAATTATATTCAATAGGGTTATGCGCTTTTGTGAATAGCCCTCACATGTAGTTTATCTTGCCTATGTATCATCGAACTCGGCTTCTTTTGCAAACACTTCTGGAAAAAACACACAGTGGCATGACAGATGCGTGCCCAAACATTTAACAAATCTATCTTTCGTGAGACGATTTACCTTTCCATCCCCCCACCCTTCCAAAAAAAAGAATACAAATAACAGAACCATCAACTTAACAAACGCGAGAAGAAACATAAGGGGCAAAAACAATAATAAAACTAATCCAAGCTTGGATGGTTTATGTTGAGGGCCACCAGCTAGGCTCTGTCTTTTCAAGAGAGAATCTGTGAAAATGGCCTAGAGCCTCTTTCTGGGAAGACGCAATGGAATAAAAGAAATTTTCACGTCTCCAGTTCACTTCTGTTTGTTCACGTTCATCTCAGCCTAGATATATTTTTCATTTTGTGTGTGTGTGGCTCTTGTGACGTGGTATGGCTTTTTTACAACGCCTACCGTCGTCTTCTTCAGAACTAATGTCCTCGCGTAAATAAGGTCTTGATTGGTGCTATCGTTGTTCAAGCTTTTTCCACTCGAAAGTAGCAGTGATGGGGTTACAAAGTTCTGAAGATGCTCTTTTCTTTTTATTTCGGATGCAGTCGAAACCTGCTGGGTTTTGTCAGCTAATTTTTTTCATTCTTTTTCGGTTCTTCAGAAATCGTGCCGGGCTCGACCCACTTTCCTCAACAAGATGTGAATGATGCCTTTTGCTTAGCTACGATTTCTATCTCGCGACGCAGTTAAAAGTGATTTAGGGTTTGTAATGGTTGAATACGCGTAATTAGGGATAGTTCATAGAAGGGTTGTAAATATATTTTTGACCAATGGACATGAATACTCGTAAAGGTGTAGGAAATATATTAGACAGTAAGAATCGTATTTATTATCCGTTTCTGTAGCTACAACATACGTATCTCATTCTAGCTTTTCTAACTATTGATTTCCTTTAAGTGTTTGAAATAGATGTCGGTGTAATTTCGTTCCATTTGTATATTTTTTTGGAAATGTACTTCTATAAATAGTGAGGGGTTTTAGGGGTAATTCTGTCTCGAGAGCTGAAAATAAAAATTTTCATGTAGATATAATTTTTTGAAATAAAAATTAAACTCATTCGATTCTTTTACACATTGTTTATGGAGAAAGGAGGTTTCAAAGAAGCGAAAATGTTTAAAAAATAATTAAAGTCTTAAAAAATTATAAGCATATGAAAATAAGAAACCATTTATGTAATAAATATTAAGTAAATTTTACGTTGTGTATGTTTATTTTCTAAAATAGTAGCCTTTAATGCATAAATCTTCATAAAATTATAAAATGTATCATATTCTTTAAGCCCTACTAAATTTTAGTGTTAAAGAATCTTTTGTAGTTCAAAATATTAAAATTTAAAAAAACAAAAATGTAATTTTTTTTTATTTTTTAAAAATTATAATTTATTTAATTTATATAAAAATAGCTACAGTGCCATTTTAGGATATATATAATTAACTTTTCAAATCAACTTATTGCTAGTAATTAGAGCTACTATTTTAGAAAATAGCATGCGCAACGTAAAACTGATTTAATATTTCTTACAGAAATAATTCTTATTTTCATATGCTTATAATTTTTTTAAATTATGATTATATTTTATTCATTTTTCACTTTTTGAAGCCTTGTGTCTTTATAAATAATGTGTGTGTAAAAATTGAATTATTTAGTTTTAATCTCAAAGAATTGTATTTAATAGAAAATTGTAAATTCATAAAATTAAGCTCTTGAGACAGAATTAACATCCTTTACGAGCAAATAGACAATTTTTATAATTTTTTTGGCAAAAGTTTTAACATTGGTGATAACTGAAACCTGCCTTTTTTGTAGGTGACTGACCTTTCAAAATTGTAAAATAAATGTCTTTACGTTTTTTTATTTACAGTCACTTATGCATATTTATTACTAGATTTTTTTTATGTATAATATTCCAAAAAATAAGGATAAAAATAATATTAGTTTTTTGAAAAGATTTTTTAAAAAAATCTGTATTTTTTAGTTTTTTTAAAATTTAAGTGAAATATATGTATGAGTATCACCTCTGATGTAAGCAAAAACATGCATTGGGAAATAGGTCTTTTATAACGAAAAGTACTTTTATTTAAATCATCTGGCTACATTCGGAGCCATGATTTTGTAAACGTGTATAAATGATTAACTTTTGTGAATAATTGTGAAGCGCATAATTGTTTTAAAAATATTACTTCGATAAAAAAAAAAAAGTTAAATAAATATTTATTTATTTTTTTTTTGGCAAAAGGTGTAGAAAAACGACATTTTTTGAAAACATTGTTTCTTTTTAATGAAAAAATGCTTTTTTAATAATATATTTTACCTATTTTTTGCTCCTTCTACAGAGAAATAAACAAGGCTTTTTGAAAAATTTACATTATTTTCCGAGTCACAATTAATTTAAATAATAATGGGTGTTTCTTGTTAAAATATAATTCTCTTTCTTCCCAATTAATTAAAATAGGAATAAATCCACTTCTAAATTATATGTTCCGAAAATCCTAGTTCAAACTCTGTAGAGAATGCTATTTATATATATATGGCAACATATTGTTATAGAAGCACTTTTTTTATAAAGCCAAGTTTTAAAAGTATGTCATTCTTCATTTTGTAAAAAAATGCATTATAATAATTTTTCTTGTAATAATTTCTATAGCAATAACATTAGAATATACACAAAACAATTTTATATATATTCTAATCAAAATGCCACTAAATATTGGAAATCCTGAATCCTGTTAGTCACAAAAGACAAAATACGATCATGTATATTTATTTAATGATAGCGTGTTTTAGAATAAAATGAAATGTAAGCGAAAGGATGCAACTATCGTTTTCAATCATACGATTTAATAATTATCTATTTTTGTGTTGAAAAGTCCCTAATAATCGTAAATATTTCATGTAACCCCTCTTTTAAATAACTTTAAAATTTCCCATTTATTTTTAGAATTTTGGAAAGAAATCATGGAGTCACCGTCTCGACACACAAATTTTTGACCTTATCCGTAGAATATTTTATGCATTAAAAAATTTATTATTTATTTAAAATTTATTATTATTCGCGAGATTGTTTCTACAAAAACATTTTCTTTTATCTTTTAACATACTTGGAAGTGATTAAAACTACTTGTAAAATTAAAACTTCGTTGCTCTACATGAATACTAAATTTCTATAATTTTGTGGATATATTTTATTTTAATTAAGAGCAGTGTATTTGAGCAGTTTATTTCTTAGAATCCACACGTACTCTACATGAAGCGGTATTTTGCATAAGGCTCTCTTCCGCAGTTATATATATTCACTGCATTCATGCGTTATCTCTTGAAGAAGGTAGTACATCTCAGCTTAAATAGACAAGTTCTTCCAAACATTTTTTTAAATACTAAAGATAACAAATACGCGAGCGAAATATATTATTCTGACGAAACATCACAGATGAAATCTCGTCAGTGAACGTCTGATTTTAAACAATGTTTTGAAAACACTGCTGTAGTTGTAATATGAATTAAAGCAATGCAAACCATAAAATATAAAAAGAAAGAAGTTGTATTAAATATGTGAATGGTTTTTAAAAATGAATTTTTTTTTCATGATAGAACTTGAAAAAGAGAACTTAAATTTTGATAAAATGTAAAATATATTTCGTATGTGAAAACAATCAAATTTATTTTTCTTGAACTGATAATACATTTAAACTCACTGTTATTTTGGATTTCTTATAAGGTTACTTTATTCCCGACTTCAATACATTTTTTTTTGCCGTCTGCTAACTCGCATCAAAATTTTGATTGCTACGAGTCTTTTTATCAAAAAGAAAGCCAAATGAGACAAAATGACGTTCTGAAGAGAAAATGGCACCTTCTATTCGTCACACTCTGTCTAAAATTCTTAATAATAAAATTCTCTATTTAAATTTCTTTTTCAAATTTTTGATTACTTATAAATAACTATAACAAATAAATCAATTGATAAAAAGTACTGAATTCTTCAAGAGTTTTACTTTGATCCAATAGGATTTATAAGAAATTCACTAATGTAAAACTATATTTTTGAAAATTAAATTCATCATTGGGGAAAGCAGGTATTTGAAAAGTGGGCAGGCATTATTTATTGTTGACTAAAATGATAACCTCTTAGTGGTTAGTTAGATATCTACTGTATCAGTGGCACAAACTGGATGAGGGATGTTTCGGAAATAATATCTGGGGGAGGGGGTTTTATGGGGAAGTAAAAGACAATTATACTTCCGTTTTAAAAATTCAAGTCCTTTTCTTTCTAAGCAAAAGGCAAAAAATAAGAATGTTTTACAATGTGATCCAAAACTTAGTATCAGGACCTAGTTATTTATAACTTTAAAAAAATATAAATTCATACAACATTATGAAATACCCAAGTAAGTGGATGGCTAACGTCTAATATAGGTATATATATATATATCTGTTTACCATACTATGCTATGTGATTTAAAGATTAAAAATAGTTAACGAATGCAACATTTTTTTCATTTTAATCGATAAATTCAAAAATCTATTTATTACATGATAGACGAAATACTAAGCCCATTTTGTATTGAAAAAAAATTTAATCAAACAGAAGTAAAAAAAAAAAATTACCTTCCTTATCTTCCTTGATTAACGGAGATTGATTACGGTCACAATAATAACTTCCAACTTTGGTATAGTTTTTGTTTTCTAATTCTGAGTATCGGATTGATTCTCGCGTTTTTGCCTGTGCTACATTTGCATTATTTGCTAAAATATTATATAATTAAAAAATTAATGCAGAATTCGAGAAATAATCAAATGCCAAATTAATTAAATGCATAATTAATCAAATTCGCAATTTGAATTAATTATTACAAATTTTAACTGTTTATATAAACTTAAACAGTTAAGTTTGGAGGATAAATGCAAAGTGGAAAGCAGATTCAAAATTTTTTCTTTCGCCGTGTTAGGCTTAAATGATATAAAATTTAAGAACGTAATAATCGACAGTCTTTATAAAACAGCTTCCCATCTGGATGTTACTGCATGTGAAAGCAAAATTCGTGTTCAATATTTTTTATTTCTAAGAAATTATATTCAAAGCCAACAAGATTGGTGTAAATAAAAAATATTTTCAAGAAGAAACGGGAATCAATTTCTATACATCAAAATGCTATATTTTTGCCATATACACATCAGCCAATCCTACGTATATAGACTTCCTGTAGATTGCAATTCTTATAATTGTCTGTTGATAGCTTTAGTGTAAATTGTAAGAACAGCACTAAATTTTTCTTCGTAGGTAAATTCAAAGAAGCAAAATTTGTACCATAATTATAATGCAGAAGAATAGAGCGATTGGTGTGAGTTTCATTTGTCAGTAGATGGCACATGACTGTCATTTAGTAAGGAATTTTAGCCCTTTCTCTACATATTACATATAAATATGAATGTTTGTACATTTGTTTCGGACTTATACAAATCTAGATCGTTGATAGTATCGAAGCTTCACTGATCTTAATTTTCAGTGAAATTTTTTTTTCCAAAACCGCCTTGCTTGAGGAACAGTGCGTGGGCATTTGCAAAGTTCCCAAATGCCATGATATATAGTCAATAGTAAAAAATCGTTTCCGCTCCTGTTCAGAAAACGATTACTACATTTGTAGTCATCTTTGGATTTGGAAACGTTGAAGAACGATTTTTACGAAAATCAACTCTTAATGGATGGTTTGTGAGGTGCTACAGAAAAAAAAAATTCCGGTTTGAACTATTAGATGTTCAGGCTTGAAATTTACCAAGCGTGTTTCTTTTGTTGCGTAGAAATTCTCTACGAGCAGGTTTTGCTGAAATCGACACTCAAGGAGTGGAGGTACGGGGATGTGAAAAAGAAAAATATTTCATTCTGATTCGTATTCTATTATTAATACCCTTTCATAAGCTTCACTTGAGGGCCGTGGATCGCCTAGTGGTTAGAGCATCGGGCTCCAGACCGGAAAGTCTGGGTTCGATGCCACCAAGTACACACGGAGTACGTGCTTGTTAAATCAGTGGGTCCGAAAGTCTTGTGGGTGGTCGCGGCTGAAACCACGAGTGCAGGGGGCTGGAGAATATTTACCTCCCCTCCAGTTCCATGCCTAAATAAAGGAGGTGGAGATAGGTGGTGTCGTCATCCATCGTGCTAGAACCGAGCCAAATCATGCTGTCACCTTCATGGGGCTCAAAGCTTAGGCTAACGACAGGCGTAAAGTTCTAGCCTTTAGCCGTGATGAATTTCGTGGACCTTGACTGATGTTACTGTCAATCAGGTGGCATAAGCAACAACACTTGTATGTAATAGAATCTTGGAACTCAATTTTTGTTCACTTTAAAATGACAGATTAATTCGAAATTTTCTCACTTTTCCAGGACCGATGACAATACAATAATTTAATAATTTTGCTCAGGATTATCAGGGTTAACGATTTCCCATTTTCAGATCCCATCCCGCATCTGGCGACTCATTTCAGATCCCATATCCTTTTGTAACTTAATCCTTTGGCGACCAAAAGATTAAGTTACAAATCAGTTCGATTAACTATAAAAGGGTGATTTTTAGTTTTTTTAAACTGTAATTTGTTTTTAAATCAAGAGGTGAGGAATATAAAAATGTTTTTAAATACGACCGAAAGCTTGATGCTAAGATATTAATAATTTTAAAAAACATAAAGGCATTCATTGTAATTAAATACCCATCGAAGTAGGTGGGTAACAGCAAGTAGTGAAATAAAATACTAATGATGGAACATTTTCCGAAAATTTATTTCGAAATTGAATTTTTATTTTTTTAGTTAGACGAAATTTTTTTCAACTGAATTGTTTTACGGTCAAATATTTTAAATTGAAAAGACTAAAAAGCAAACTTACCAGTTGCTCGTTAGGTGTCCCACCCCTAGTGTAGGGTGCAACTGGCAAATCCGTGGGCGGCTCCGTGATCTTTTTGTGATTTTGCATATGGCTGGAGAGGGCTGCAGCCGTGTTGTAGCCCCTGTTACAAACTGTGCATTGGTAGGGCTTTCCATTGTCGTGCGTCTTCATGTGGATCTTAAGATGGTCACTGCGAGAGAAGGCGGACTCGCACTGGGTGCAACGGTACTTGCGGTCCCCCGTGTGCAGCTTGACGTGGCGGTCTCGGCTGCGCTTGTGCTTGAACAGTCGCTGACAATAGTCGCAGCGGAACGGCATCTGGTCGCTATGGATCTGGTGGAATGAGATTAAAAATAATGTAATGACAAAGTTTTAACATCTTAAATGTGATATGCTATTAATACAATGCAATTTACAATGGTGTGAGTGAGAATTTATTAACGTTACACTACAAAGCGATTTAGTAACGAGGGCGACACCTGAGGCGGAAATGCTTTCTTCAAACTTACACAACGCGTCATCTTGAGGTCTTTAAGCCTCGGCAGATTTAACGGGCATCTGCCTCTACGCGGCGTGTCTTAAATGGCACTAGGACTCTAACTCATAGCACGTCGGCCACGAATTAGCGACCATGACCACAAGGTCAACGCGGTCACTAAAAAAAGGATATTTTGAAGAGGCTATTTAGCGACTATGTTTTTACACACTATGTGCTAAAAGGATCAGTAAATAGATTTATATTATTTTCTTACCTTAACATAATTTTAAATGCTATCATAACTGAATTCACTCAAATTAAGACGTAGAAAACTGTTTGGAGAAAATAGGATTGTATTCCGTTTGATTCCGAGAAATTTATATAAAGAATTGCCCAAAATTCATTTGTATATTTTGTAAAAAAGGGGTGCTAAATTAAAGTATCCGACTGGTTGCGACCACTTTTTTTTTTAAAGGGAGATATGTGGATTATTTTGTTATTTTTAGATTTTTTAGTACATTATAAGAAAAATATGCTAATATTAAGAAGAGAAAAAGAAATTATATTATAACTCAAATGTGAGAAAATAATGGGTCAAAATTGACAAGAAATAACATAAACGCGGCCCATTCTGTACCAAATGTTTATAAAAAAATTTTCAATTTTTCAAATCTGATGTGTTGCTATGTTATTCATTTTTGAAATGACCTTCAAGATAAGAGAATTTAATTTTTACAAAAACTGGTGCACTTTATCTCAGTTATTGTATGAAATTGCTTAAAAAAACAGTGATTATATTCACATAAGGGACTGTAAACATTGTAATAAAACAGTGACTGATGAATCTGAAGGTTAAAGGAATTCTACTGTTATACGGAACTTACACCAAAAATTCCAGCTAATTATTTTCAAACCTTTTTTAGGAATCACTGGCCCCGTTTAATTACTTTCAAAAAATCACATTTCGTGTAAAACGTGTTTTAAAGTATGACATTTTGATTAAAGTAATGGCATCTGCTTTTACTAAAACACTTGTAGTTTTTGTTCTAGTGAACGGAAAATGATAATATAACCCTATAAAATAAAATCATAAAAATTTTTTGTCAATTTTCGGCAAAATTCAAAATTTTAGGGCAGTCGGATACCTTAAAATATTATTTCGTTTTACATTACTTAGATAAAATACACCTTTCATTTCGTCTTTAAATAATTTTATATTGTCTCTAAGAATATATAAGAACCATACTAAACGTTCCGAACGATTTAATAAAAAACAGTTAAATTAAAAAAAATCAAAAGAAAAATCTATGTTGTGCTTAAAAAATTTATGATGGAATTGGTTTTAGAAAAAAAAATTACTATATTACAAAGCCTTGCGCCTAAATGCAATTTAAATATTTAGAAAAGTCGATAGTAATTCTCAAATTGTTTATTAATTATAGGAATTATAAGACGTTGAAGAAAATTATACCGGGAAAATATTACTGTCAAACTTTTCATGAAAATTTAAATATAAGGTATAACATTTTTAATTCTTTCTATTTACTCTGCTACGAAAATATCCCAGAAAAATATATATAGGTGTCCAAAAAAGCAAATTTATTTTCTTTCAAATTTTAGAATGAAGTTTTTTTTCTCCTCCAGTGGTAAATTAACGGTTACGCAAAATCGCATGTTAGTAGAAAATTATTTTTTGAAATATGTAACTATTAAAATAATAGGGTTATAAATCAAACGAAAATTCTATAAATATAGCGAATACAAATAAAAAAAATTACGAGTACAGACTATAAAACTGATTTATCGAACAATTAAGATGTCGCACGTGTTCGTCATTGGAAATTCTAACAGCTAAAAATGAAAAACTCATCAACTGGCTTTTAGAGTGCGGTTTATTCGAGAATATAAACTAGTTATCAAAGGAAAACTAGTAATGAATATAATAACTGGTTAATTAAAGTTATTTAAGAAAAAGTCCATGAAAAGTAATATAATATTCATCCTCGATTGCTTGATTATTAAAAGTAATAATAATTCGGAATAAAATTAGGGTTTAGGTTGTTTAATTGCGGAAATTTTGCAACTTCACTTCATTTGCGAAATATATTTAAAACAGGAAACAATAAGCAAAATCCCTGAACTCATCATTATTGTCACACTCACCAGCAACATGAGATTTATTGGCAACGAGCCTCTTAATTTGGAATAGAGGTCAAATGATGAGAACGATACCTGAACAAGCACTCCCTTTCTAAACTTCCACACCTCTCCAGAGGGAAGATTTTGAGCCTTCACTGATTTAACATTCATGTCCCTATATATGACTGGTTCATCAATGACATTAGGATTTGAGTGAGTGTTTATAGAGCAATGTTAATAAATAAATAAATAAAGTTAAACCAGAATTAGGGAAGACGGATCTAGTAAGTTTGAACCTTATAAAGAATTTACGTCCCTTCTTCTCTGTACCCCGGCTAGAGGTGCGAGAGGAACTAAATGATCAGAGACGACATGAACTTAAATTATTTTATTTATCACTCTATTCAACTCAGGCATAAATAACACTTAAACAAGTTAACTCTAATCAGTAATAGAATTGGAGTGAGACGAGATTGCGTTGGGGAGAATATATTCAATCCTGCAGCTCTACTTTTTATATAACTTTATACAGAGCTTACGTATTTAATGACATCTCTATTAGTTTAACTTTCTAAGCATCAACTTGATGTAAGATCACAGTACCTGAACTCTTGCAGTCTTCTAATCCTTTTGCGTTGACCTATAACACGTCTCCAATAGAAAAACTAATCATTTTCTTAATATTCCAACTTCTGACTTCCTGCACTGTTTACATATACGTTCCCACTGCCGATTTACTTCACTTCTAATCTGTTCTCACTTCACTAACTTTCGACCTTCCGAATAAAGAATATGTATATTAAACTTAATTTGCATAATCACGCTTTCTGCCTTCCGGAGAAAGTTGGTTGAAAAATGCTGCCCCCAAAGAATTCCCCAGAGGTTAATGGAAGAACGCGTATAGATCCGTCACAACCTCGTTCAATTGATGAGGACACACCCGAGCTGGCGCTTTTCTCTTCAAACTACCATACCACGCCAACGGGAGGACTTGGATCCTCGACAGATTTAATATACAGTAGCTCCTCTACACGGTGAATCTCCAGTGTCACAACAGCTAGAACGCGTGACACACCAGCCACGAGTTCCTGAGTGAATGAAAACTAATGCTCCACTCTAAAACTACACGATGGCTATTGGTGACGTACCTCGTAACTTTGAACCATAGTCAAGAGACGACACCTGAGCTGGCATCCCCTTAATCAAACTGCCCCATCACACCTCTGACCCTTAAAAGTAGACAGTACATTGCATACGTTGTCAAATACTCGTACAAACAACAACCCGAAACATATAAATGTACATGACTTAATCGCACAAACAGGCTGGAACGATTGCTGCCTTGTGACTGAATGAGTAATGATGGTCAGTGGCGCACACAAGGGGGGTGTCCTGGGGGTCCGGACACCCTCCAAAGCCCTTGATGTTTTTTTTCGATTGATGATAATCCTATGTATATGTATAACGTAAAATTTAATTAAGTACTTGTAATTAACAATTTATTTTATTAATTAATGCTAATTATTAATTCAATAATTTATTTTTTACTGTTCTTTGTAAACAAAATCAGAAGAATTAATTGGTGTCGTCTTGATGTATGATACGAGTTGGGGGACTTTTGACCATGGACCCTTGAAAAATTTTTGTGCGCGCTACTGATGATTGTGTATGCGGGAAGGTCTAGACCTGCACGTGAACAAAGGTCATTAGGTCTTCACATGTAGCAAGCTGACAAATCGTCCGAAATTCCCAGTTTTTCGGAGAATACATCAACCGGAAATAACATTTGACTGTTGAAATATTCGAGGTATGATCTCAAGGTTGAGTCGAGAACGAGACGAGTCCCCCCCCCCTTGCGACCGAGATCCTGGTGCAGAACCCAGTGGGCCCATGCCTTAAGACCTCCCTGGTCTGCAGTAGCATCAGGAATCGAACTCACCGTCCACGAGTTCGTGACCATACCACTAGGCTACCGCGGCCACATTAGGGCTCGAAAGAAGAAATACTGACCCTATTTTGATGACCATGACCACTCGGCTACCGCGGAGCACAAACCTTGGTCACTCAAATTATATAAATTTAACACTAAATCCATAAATCTTACGAGCAATGATGCAATGAGAATATTAATAAACCACTCTATTAAAACCATTATCAATAAAGTAGTCGACAGAAAAGTATTCAGTTTGGCTTAATTAATATAATCATAATCTTAATCATATATTTTAACTATTAATTAAATTACTCCTATCATTTAATTGCGCATATTAAATGAATATGTTACAACTGAATTGCTTAAGGTTGTCTTAATTTCATTACCCAGATAACCAGTAATATAATTACATATTATATTGATGATGAAATATCCTACATAATTAACCCGCATGGCATGTTTAACTTGCAATTAAAATTGTACGAATTTTTGTAAATAATTACTTCCATCGTTACGGTTCTTGAAAAATTAGTATGGAAGAGATTGGAAAATATGGTTTTAATTTCCTTTACCGGGAAATAAACATTAGCGATTGTACTTATTTCACTGTACGCATACATTTAGTATTGGGTTCCCTTCATTGATATCTGAAGTTTATTTTTTTTCCCAACAAAAAACTTGACTAGAATAGAGTTCTTTCTATGCATTGTGAAATTTATCTTAAATATATAGCTAAATGTTCTAAAAAGTGTCTAAAAATGTTAACAATAAATGTAAATTGAAAATAATTGGTATTAGCTATCGTCATTTGAACACATTCATTAAAACGAATCAAATATACTATGAGAAAAATTCAGGAAAAATATAAACAATTTGATAAAAATGCATCAAATTTTTAATAATCGAAAACTAATTTAAAGTTGGAATTTTTTTGAATATCATTCATTTAACAAGAAAGTAGGTATATCAGTCAATCTTGAAATAAATTTACAGCGAAAATTCAAAAACACAAATGAATAATTTGGCAAAAATTTCTTTTAGATTTTTTTTAACACTAGAATAATCCTGTGTTAGAATTATCAAGCGTAATAATTATTATCAACTATTCTAGAAATAATAAAAATTTGGCTTATAAATCTAGCTAAAGACTGGATATTTTTTATTCTATCTAAAAAACATTATTATATGACATCACGAATACATATACAGATTTTTAAAAAGCGTAGAAATAAGAACAATAAATTATATAATCATTTTGTTTTCCAAATTAATGACTAAATATTCCACAAAATCTTATTCACAGATATAATCTGTCTCATAACACTACGCAATCAATCTCTGAAACTGTAGGCAAATTTTGATAAATATTTTTATTTACTAATTCAATTAAAAAAACCGGATATCTTAAAAATCGCTACCAACCGACCACACAAGCACAGATTTAAAAACACTCCATTTCAACACTCCCCTTCTCAAAGTGATTAACACAGCACCTTCTAATCGAACGACTGTCGACGACACAAGATACATGTCGATCAGGCTGCAATTAAATCATTCTCATACAAATGGCGAAAGTTGTCAACCTTCTAAACACCAGGCGTTACCGAAGGTCCCAACCCTCTTACTGGCCCTTGCAGGGAAGAGGCGTGCTGTCCACTTAAAAGCACTACTTCTTTTACTTACTTAACTTACTTATCTCGCCATAACCTACTAAATCCTTCTTATCAACCTTTGAACACTATCGACTTGGCAAGATGTATGCCCAAGACGTCTATTACTAATTTTTTTCCTATTTTTATTATGATTGTGATTTTGCTTCGGAGAGTGGCCTATTGCTCTAATTGAGCTTTCAAGGAAGAAATGCAATGCATGTCTTCTAGTGGGTTTCTTAGGCTTTAGAGCCTTCTGGGCCTGCTTTTAATGTACCCGAAGGCGAAGGATCAAGAATAATAAAAGTGTTTAAACACGACAGGATAAAAAGGACAGTAGGCGGGCGTGATGCAATCGACTGCAGTAATAATAGGTTTTGCCGAAGCGGGCTCCAACACTGTTCTTTCTGTTACTATTTAATGTATCGTTCAGGATGTGGTACATTACACACCCAAAGTGCTGGAGATAGTTATTAGCTAGTGGGCCAAAGACTGCGATGGAGGGGGGAAAATCGAACGATTTAAGGGTGAAGGGTTTTTTATTGGACAGAATAATGCTATGCTGATGTATTATAAATAAATTTCGAGTGATTGGTATTAGCTTCTTATAGGTGTGTCGTGCCTCGGGGCAGCTTTAGGAGGCTTAAGTCTGTCATAAATTGCGATAACAAGACTTGAAAATTGCACAAAGTCGAGGTGTTTTTTGAATTGAAAAAAGATTTTTATTCGTTTTGTGTTGTGGAATATACTGACTTTGAAGTCAGTTTAACTGATTAGTTAAAGTTATCTTATTACAATGTAATGGACCAACAGCTCTTAAGGTGCTTTTAGTTTTTATTCCCTTGTGTGAGTGGGGAAATCAATTGACAGTATTGGGATTAGTACGTCTTTATTTTTGATTGCTTTTATTTTCTATTATTTGTTGTATTGATTTTGTTTCTTTTTAAATCCTTGCTTATTTCCACGAAGTTGATGTAGCAAATATGTAAAAAAGTGAAAAGAAATGCAATCTTCTAGTTTTTGTTCGCAACAATGTTCTTAAAAGGAGTAGAATGGAATAATGATTTTTTAAAGCTACCCCGATTTCTAGAGGATTATTGTCGAGTACCTTTGCAGCTACTTTAATTATAACGAAGAACATATGTCACTCTAAATTATTGATATTTAATGCCTCAGACTGTAGACTAGACAAAAAAATATTTAAATTTTAAAAAAATTAAAGAGAGCAAAATTTTAAATACTGTCTTAAAGTTGAATAACAATATTATGTATATGCAGTCCTTTTTTGTAAAGATTATTCTTTGCTTAAAAATTGTAGTATCAATTATATTAATACTTGCAATGTGTTTTTACTATGTAATTGGTATACATAGAGTGAAAGAAGTTTTAAAATCTGTATTACTGTGTAAAAAAATTTGAAAATATTTTCTATATTTTAAATAAAATCAACTGCTCCGGAATCTATAGCAATAATCTGACTACAATTTTATTTATTTAAATAGAACGCTTAATATATATATTTTCAATAAAGTAGCAGTAAAGGCTTATCTCAGTGTAATATACGTATATGTTCTTATTGCTTTTAACAGTGCTACTCAAACTTTCAATATTCATGACCTAATATTGAATCATAATTTTCATCGCGCCCCACTCCAACAAAAACAGTGTATTGAATTCAACAATACTATTCTTTGACGCTAAAGCTACAATACGACTTTAACCTGTTAAGTGACACCGACGTATATAAACGTCTCGCTCAACCAAAACATTTTCTCCACGTATATATACGTCTTTGCAAAGTATGATCGTCTCTGTGCAATGCTATCCCTAAAATTATTCTGCTTTGGAATGCAATAAAAGGATCTTGACAGTGTTTGCGAAGGAATTACTTATTTCACAGAGGATTTGCTCCCCCCCCCTCCCTCCAAAAAACATCACATTGACATGTCTACGTGGAAAATGGTGGCATTGAGAAACGAATCGCCTAACTTATTATCGGCAGTTAAGGGATTAATTATAAATCGTACAAACTATTAAGATAAGTGTTAATACAAGCCCATGGGGTCACTGATAATTATCAAACTTTATTTATTATGTCAAAATGTATTTTGTATATTTCCTTTCAGAAAATTAATATATTTTTTAAATAATCTTTTGTTTTTTACTTTTCAATATGCTCGCGCCCCCCTCATAGAGTTATCACACCCCCCTAGGGGGCTTCCCCACAGTTTTAGAAACGCTAGCTTATTACCAAACCGTAATCAAGTAGCAAATCAACTTTTAGAAAAGAAAAAATACCAATACAAAAATTTATACTTTCTTAAGAATATATATTATAATAGAAAATCACATTTTTAAAAGTTTAATAATTGTAAAAATACACTTTTAATAAATGCTTCCAAGATTATGCAATATCGATTTCAATAAAACTGAAATGCTTAATTTAATTTTTGTTGAACATACGCTCTTTTGAATTGATCTCATTTTAATTTGCTTTTTTATCATCCATCGCACTCTGGCGCTACACAGGGATTATTTACGATATTACCTCGTAATTTCGAACCTCCATCAAGTGATGAAGAGATTTGAGCCTGCAACTCCAAGCTTCCACACTACGACAGTGTGAGTTCATTGAAACAGGATTGACTTAGCATGTAGGATCACCTCAACTCTTCCGGTCTGATGAAGTTTTTATAATCTAAATTTCTTTCAAGAAACAAAAAAATTTTTACTTTACACAAAACTTTTATCAGACCAGTTTTAACAGGTGCACCTTGGACTTGGACAATAACAAAACCAAATGGCAAATTTTGAAAGAACAAGTAATATAAAAAAAAATAATGAAGTCAATTTCTACTTAGGTTAACAAAGAAAAGTTTTATTTTAGTTAATTTTTTTTATAATTACATTTAATATAAAAATACACTGGTGTCCAAAAGTTAAGCATAAATCGTAAAATGCGAAAAACATGGAGTAAATATTCGTAAAATTATTCCAAATTTCTTGCGGATATTTAATTGCGTGCAGAAGAAACATTGGGTTTACGCAAAACTTTTCAGTCGACTACGTCCTGCGCAAAACACCGGTTCATGTCGAAACGCGGAGAAACCGATTCACGCAGCATAGGCACTTCAGACAAGTTTCGTGCAACTGCTGTGCGAAGGAACGTTGTTAACCATCAAACAGGGTGAATGATGGCACAAAGACGCCAATTGGACATGTTTACGAAAGGAAGAATCGTTGGAATGCTGGAATCCTCACGATCACAAACCGAAGTGTCTCGAATTCTGAATGTGAACCAGTCTGTGATCTCAAGACTGTGGCAGAGGTTTCAAAGAATGGGAGATGTTACCCGACAACCAGAATTGCGACCAAGAGTCACAACCCCTCACCAAGACCGATATCTGGTAATAAGTGCACGACGTCAGAGGGGTAGTACTGCCAGAGCACTGGGTTCGGAGCTCACAGTCGCCACAGGAATACGAATTTCGAAACAAACTGTTTACAGGAGACTCAATCATGCTGGCATGTATGCCAGAAGACCAGCAGTTTGCATTCCCCTCACGTCTACGCATAAACGCGCTCGTTTGAACTGGAGTTTGAAATATCAATATTGGAGTGTGGGAGAGTGGGCCAATGTGATGTTCAGTGACGAGTCCCGGTTTAGTATGAGTAGTGATTTTCGGCGGGTAACGATATGGAGAACGTGGAACACATTTTGAACCAAGAAACATAACGGAAAGACATCATTTTCCATCAAGGAGAGTAATGGTATGGGCAGGCATCATGATGGACGGCCGTACAGACCTCCATTTCTTTGACACGGGGTCTGTGACTGCTCAGAGATACAGAGACGAAGTTCTTGAGCCTTATGTTCGCTTGTTTCGAGGTGCTGTCGGTCCTGACTTCATATTCATGGATGATAATGCGTCATGTCACCGAGCGGTGCTAATTGATGACTTCCTTGAATCGGAAAACATCCAGCGCATGTCGTGGCCTGCGAACTTCCCTGATTTAAATCCTATCGAGCATGTATGGGATATGCTCGGGAGACAAATTTCAGCCCTTTCGCACCCACCAAGCTCCGTTACAGAACTGAAGAGAGCTCTCCAAGAAGCTTGGAACCGTTTGAGCCCACAACTCATTCATCATCTCATAGCAAGTAGGGTAAATCGCTGTGCAGCGTGCCTGGCTGTCAGAGGTGACCACACGCCTTATTAAACTGCAGCATCAGTATTTTATTTAATGTTTTCTTTCATTTTTTCTTTAAAGTGTGAATCCTTGCTATGCTCAGTTTCCTTTCAAACTGCTACTTTGGATAATAAAATTAATTATTATCATTCTTTTGATTTGCTTCCTTATTTTATAACCATTTTACACTCGCATATCACGTTTCCTGCCATTCTGATTTACAGTTCCTTCTGTATTCACATAATTATCAATTATGCTTAACTTTTGGACACGAGTGTATGTATATACATAGGACAGAATCACATTATTAAGTGGCAAAATGGAAAGCGATTTTCCTTGCAATTTTCCATTTTCCTTCCTATATAGGGTGTGACGGATCTATAAGGTCTTTCACTAACTTCTTTTTTTCCCCTTAAAACAATTTATTTATTTATTTCAACCAATCTTCATTGAGAGCCAGGCGTGATTTATGTAAATAAGATATATTATGTAAATTCGATTTTCGCGAGTTAAAAAGCTAAGTAGTAGAAAGTGAGAAGTCAAGTTAATTAAAGATCGAGAAGTCGACACGTAGTTGTTGACAAGTGACGCGAGCCTGATACGTGTTGGTGTACGCGAAGAGAAGCGGATTAAAATAGTGAAATTCATTATTACGAAGCGTGGAGTCCCTTCACCAATTCTTCCAGCCATATAAAGGGCCTGAAGTCGTCACAAAGGAACCGCTGCAGTAAAATATAAGGTCAGTGACTTAGATTAAGAAAATCAGATTATTTTCGTGTGGCGTAGTTGTTATTGTGCACGTTTAAGCTTTCCTAGATTCAGTTGAAAAAAATTCTGTATTTTCTTCTAGTATTGATAACCCACTTCATTATTCCACTCTCACTTATCTATCTTAACTTGAATTGTGTTGTGTCTAAACTTATTTACTGATAAGCATCAATAAATCAGTTTGAATTGGAATTATGTCTTTTGATCATTTAAGTCCGCCTACACATCCAGCCGGATTTTTCGATAGACAGGAATTATTAGTGTAAGGGGTGGCTACAGGTCACCACAAGGGTGTTGGACTATTTTTGTTTGTTTGTTACTGTTTATATTCATTAGTCAAATTTAATTATTCTAATAAAATAGTATAGTGAAAAAGAAATCACATTCTTAGAAATCAGGCCTCCCTAGGCGGAATTTGAACTCACGACCTTTGTATTAGAAGTCCGATGCGCTATCCATTGCGCTACAGAGACGCGAGTGATTTTTCTTTTTATATAGGCTGTTGGACTATTATTTTTAATTTTTACTATTTATTCATTAATCAAACTTAATTAATGAATTAATATTTGAAAAACGGTATTAACATCAAATGTCATACACTACAAGTTTAAAAAAGTGTTTAAACTTCAATGGACGAATAAAAAGTATTTGATTAACTATTGAAAATTTGAACAAGATATATATATATAGAGTGTGAACTAATCATAGAAATTGAAAAATACTTCGAAGTATACTTGGAGGTGTTTGAGTGATTGAGTGAATATTAACTTCGCAATGTTCAGCTACACAAGGGCTTTTGGAGACGGACCGTGTAATTTTGAACCATGGTCAAATGATGCGGACGACACCTGAGAGCTGGCACCTCACTCTCCTAACTACCACGCCACACCAAATACTTGGAGGCGTAAATGAAAGCAATAGAGTTGTAGGAGAAGATACAATTTTGAATTATATAGAATTTATAAATAACCTGGCATCATTAAATACATAAAAATAAATAGAATGAATTCGATGGCCCATATAACTCAAATGCCAGGGTGATAATGTTATCAAAAAGGTACTGCAGTTCAAAGTCACTGGGATTTTGAAGCGTGGAAGACCAAAGCTGAGATGGGCAGTCAGTAGAATTAGACTTTGGGATTATAAACTAGAAAAAAATAGACAAGAGGCCATTATGGAGTAATCTTTCAAAAGAAGGCTCTGCCCCACGGGAGGTTGCCTTGCCAGATATGATGATGATCACCTCTACTTGGCGAATCTCTAGTGGCATCAGGACTCCCGTACACACAACTCTAATTCAACCACGAGTTCAAGATATGATTACTTGGCTACCACTACAGAGAGAGGTAACTGATCTAACAGGAAATGTTTCTTTACACACTTGCTTTATTTCATTCGCCAACATGCCTATTGCCATTCGCCGACATGCCTATTGGCCAAAATGCCTATTGCCATTCGCCAACATGCCTATTGCCATTCGCCAACATGCCTATTGCCATTCGCCAACATGACTATTGCCATTCTACGACATGACTATTGCCATTCGCCGACATGCCTATTGGCCAACATGCCTTTTGCCATTCGCCAACATGACTATTGCCATTCGCCAACATGACTATTGCTCTTCGCCGACATGCCTATTGGCCAACATGCCTATTGCCATTCGCCAACATGACTATTGCCATTCTCCGACATGACTATTGCTATTCTCCGACATGCCTGTTGCCATTCGCCAACCTGCATATTGCCATTCGCCGACATGCATATTGCCATTCGCCGACATGTATATTTCCATTCGCCAACCTGCATATTGCCATTCGCCGACATGCATATTTCCATTCGCCGACATGCATATTTCCATTCGCCAACATGCATATTGCCATTCGCCGACATACGTATAGCGGTAAATTTGCTTACATGTTTAATTAATGCTATTAATAGTAGGTCTTTATCTAGCATTTTTCCAACGTCAATTGATCCATCACTTTCTATTCTTGGAATACATGAGCCATTACTGAAATTTCGAACTGTTTTGTACACATTCAACGAAATGTTACCCATCTCCTAAATTATCTGAGACTGATCGCCCCGGTTTTGTGTAGTTTACTTTTAACAATCGTAGTTCCATTATATTTCGAATGCACAAAACCAATTATTGTGAAAGTCAACGAAGTGTACACCGTTCGAAATTACCAACATGATATACGATTCCAGGAAATAAAAATCAAACAAACTGCGAAATTCAAAAAGAATTTTTTTAAAAAAAATCTTGCACAACATACCAATTGAACCATTCGCCATCGGTGAAAAAAGAAACAAAACCGCAAAGAACCTATCCGTAACCTCACTAACTACTACTTCAAATTTCTTCGAACTTACACCCACAAGAAATTTCTATGTTTACTCAATGGGCTGGCCACTTCAAACAGAAGCAACTCTACTAAGCATCACTATCTGCAAACAATCCCCGCTCACCCCCTCCCTTTAAAGACAAATAGGCTATTCTGAATTGAGTCATTGAGATGGTCCCCCGCGCTTAGATTCTTTATTTTTTTCCCTTCTTTTTTCCCCCTTTAAGGTGCTGAAAGATCTTGCGCAAGAGGAAGTTAGTTGGGCAAATAATCGGCAGGTTGCTGGAAGGGATTGTAACAGGTATGTTGATGGTCAACAGGTAGTAAGGGTTCTTTTGATTACCAGAATTTAGGGTTCACTGAAATGGAAATCGTTTGGGGGGGGGGGAATGTAGCGTTGTTTTAAAATTCTTAAGGTAAATGGGATACTGTGGTTGTTTAAATCTTATTAAATATTTCACTGAAACGTTTGTGTATTTCGTAACGGTTACATAACTAAGTGGTCTTAGATATTTTTTCTAAGAAATGCATAATTTATATAAATTCTTTGTGTGTGTGTGTGTGTGTTTTTTTTTCAATTCTAGTTTCAAGTCTAGAAATTCCGTGCAATAATCGCATAAGAAGAAAAACATCTGAGCTGCTCTAATGCAGTTTCTAAATTTTCGCATTATGTTATCGAAGCACTTTCACTGGATTCAATGTGAACTCTGTTTCCATTACTCTAAATATAATATAGGGTATTCGAAAAGTCTGACTACGCTTTCAAAAATGAATTAAAAATAAACAAAGATTTTCATTTGCGGTTTCTTAGGTTCCATAAAGAAAAGTTTCAAGTTTCTGTTTTATAAAATTAAATCTAGATCACAAATAGATTCTACGTTTTACAACATTCTCGTTTCAGAATGGTTTCACGTCAAGAAAAAGAGCAAGTTGTAGCACGGTTTAGCGAATTTAAATCTGTAACGCATGTACAGCGTAAATGAGGCCTCACCACACTGGCGTTTGGATGGGAGAATAATTTTGTGTGTACGTGGCCTCCTAGATCTCTGACATACAATCTTTATAGTTCTTGTAAGGATACGTGAAAAAAATTGTTTACCAATCTGCAATTAGTGACACGGATAAACTGAAAAGTTAAATTGCAGTTGCCATTCAAATTGTTGATCCTGGAATTCTTCGTAGAACGTGGTTAGAATTCCCGTGTAGATTCGATGTGTTACGCCCAACACATACATACATACATACATACATACTATGTTACTGCACGATTTCAGTACGATATATATATATATATATATATATATAGTCAAAATTTCTCTTCAAGAGATAAATAAAAATGATCTAATTGAAAAAAATTGAAATTCTCAGAAAACCAGATAGTAGCTTTTAAATGGAAATAAGAAAAATTAAAATAATAGAGATAAAATATAAAATATATATAAAAGCATGGATGCTACAGTATTATAAACATTGCTGACTTAGGACAGCTTAAATATAAAATAATTTATATAAAAGTGGGGTTGAATATGTTTTGTGGCCAGCTAACCTTCCCCGTTTCTGTTAATACCTATTGAAAACCTATTGAAGATATTGGATAGAAAATCTAAATCCATTATGAGAAAAAGATAACTTACCTAAAAATTGCAATCAAAAATGCAGAGCCTGCGCTAAATCTGAGTACAATAAACAAGTTATTGACAGATTCTGGACCCAAATATCAATTCAAAGCATAGCAATGACTGAAAAGTAGCACTTAGCAAAAGTATGAAAAGATAAGAAATAATAAATTAAGAATTGAAAACATACTACCATTATCTTAGGGATACTAAGATAAAATTATTTAATATATATATATATATATATATATATAAACCTTAAGGTTTTATTTATGTTCCATTAAAAATACTTATTATCTTTGCTTATTAATTTGTAATTAATATTTGAAAGTGCAGTGATGTGCTTTTCGGAGTGAGTGAGGGAATATTAACGTCGCACTATTCAGCTACTCGAGGGCTTTTGGAGACGGATATCGTCATTTTGAACCATGGTTAAGTGATGAAGATGACACCTGATATAGCTTCCCCTCTCCTAACTTCCACACAACAGCAACTGGAGGACGTTTGATCTCTCAACAAATTTAACGTGCATCGCTCCCTTACAAGTCGAGTCTTCAGTGGTACTGGGCTCGAACTCATAACACGTCAGCCACGATTCTGATACCTTGACCACTTGGCTAACGCGGCTACCACTAAATATATATAAAAAAATTATACTTTTATACCACGGGTGGCCAACCCAAGTGACCTCGGGGGTTACTTCGAAAAAAACATATTCCCGCGGGCCACATATAAAAATGTATATCTTTATATTATATTTGGACCCATAACAAACATTTATTGGAGTGAAAATATAAAACTGATTGATGTATTATTATTGTTGTTTTCATTATTTTTCATGTATGCAAACATATATAATAATAATGCAATGATCAAATAAAGTTTAATTTATTTAATTAGTGAGATATTTGTAACCTTTCACTTTGTTTTTGCAAGTCGATTTCAAATGCATGTATTTGGGTACCGTAATTGATGTTGCAGGTTTTCGTCCGTTATGCTTAAGCACAATTTATGTTTAATAAATTTCAATTTCGAAAGGAAAAAAAAACGATTTGCTGTAACAGAAGCAACTTGATAACATAAAAACAATCGTGGGATTTATTTGTTAAAAAAAATTTAAAAACAAAAATATGTACAAAATAGTCACATTTCGTAAAGTTATCTCGTGGCCTGAAAATTATTCAAGGCGACCGCTGGTTAGCCAGTCTTGATTTATACACTTTTTCAAAATCATGGTTTCGAATGCAGTTAGTAAACTTAAGGGGACACAGTACGATTCAATTGACAAAAATCGGTCAAAAAATCAAATATAATTTTTTAGCCTAAATTATTTTTTATATATATATACCCCTCACAAAATTTGAAAGCTCTTAACTTAAAAAACGCAGAAATATGATAGCTTTTACGTTCGTTTTTATTCACATCCCTTTGGCAAATCAAAATTTTAAACTTACTCATCTCAGAAAAATAAAATAACGAGTTTGTTTTCATTTAAAATGCCAGGCTTTTTTTCTATATTTTGCCTAATGCTTTGAATTTTTTTACCTATTGCTAATACTACTTGTAACAAAAGTTGGTAAGAATTTTTGAATCAAAGCAATACTTATTTTTTTTAAATAAATGAACTCGGAATTTATACATTTTTTTAAGGAATTTTCAATAAGCATTCATAAAAAGTATTGTACGAATGCCAATCATGTTATCGCAAAACCCATACTAAATTTTATAATACATAGTTTGACGTACTTGTAAATCAAATTTCAGGTGTGTACGTAAATTTTAGTAGGAGGAGTAGCATTTTAAAATCACTTCACAAATTAAAGTTTTTTCCTTGAATAAATTAAATGG
Organism: Trichonephila clavata; assembly: GCA_019973975.1. Taxonomy (NCBI): domain Eukaryota; kingdom Metazoa; phylum Arthropoda; class Arachnida; order Araneae; family Nephilidae; genus Trichonephila; species Trichonephila clavata. Next base: position 120,491 of record BMAO01022387.1, on the reverse strand, counting down.
CTAGCTTTTTATGACATTTTGAGCACAAAATCTGTTTTACATGGTATACAGACACAGGAGAAAACCAAACAATTTTTGAAAATCCTTAAATTAAAAATTTTTTCTTAAATCGGCCCATGTTCCTTTAAAACATAGGTTCCCAACCTTTTTTGAACTGGCGCCCCCTTTTCTAGTAAATATTTCGATACCGCCCCCTCTGACTCTAAAAAAAATAAGATTGTACATAATGCATGGTGAAAACAAGAGTTAAGTTTTAAAAAAAAATCTTATTACTAATAAAACATATTTTTTAATTTAATTTTTTTCTAAAGCCACAATTTTTTACTTGAGAATTTGAAATAGCTATTGCCACAAATATATTTAAATGTGTAATATTATATATTTTAGTCATAGATAGGATATTATTAGAATTGAAACGCGCTACCGAATTTCTTCATTTAAAAGAGTGGATTAAAAGTTTTAGCTTATCTGTTATAAAGACAGGCAGGGGTTTTGAGGATACGAAGTAATTCGTAATGAACTATTGCTTTCAGAATAAATATAAATTGACAGTTTCAGCCTTTAAAGAATGACACTTTAATTCCTGGTTAACATATTTAATTATGTTTCTTAGGTAATAAATGTAATGAAATACAGTGGACGAAATATGTTTCCTACTGCTCACAGACAAAGACAACACGTGCAGTACAAAAATTAAAATGCACTATATCATTCAATCTAATGTAGGTCTGAATGTAATGTAATCTTTTAAGTCTTTCATCCACTTCCCGAACTACCGAAATATGTAAATTTTCGTACATGTAATATAGAGAAATGATTTAAATACATACAACAGTATTAAAGTTTACTTTTGTTAGTACATAATCAACGTGTTTTCTTAGTCTCTTTTAGACTGTATTTGGTTTCTGCCCAAGTCCCTCCGTGTCATCTCAATGGCCCCTAATTTTCTCGGGGTCTTTTACCGCCCCCTTGAAAGCCTCAAACGCCCACAAAGGGGCGTTATCGCCCACGTTGAGAACCTATGCTTTAAAATCTAACAAACTTTGCTATAAAATCGCTAATATTAACACACACACTGTAGATATCATAACTGAAACAAGAAAAACGACTAAGGACCGCTTCATCTCCTAAGCCTTACTCCACTATTCTTTCCACCTTACATCCGTGTATCTTCATCGCGAAGGTTCGTGACCCTTAGGAGTCATCCTGAGCCCTTCGCTGCCAAGCGAAAGGTTAGCATCTTAAAGGAGCTTAGATCTCCACGCTGTGGCCTTGGCTCTTGGAGGGCAATAAAAGAGGTCTGCAGCAGAGCTTCCGTGTCTTTTAATTTTCTGCAAGTGCTTCATCTTGTGGGAGGAGGCTGTGAGTAAATGGTACTTCATCCTTGACCCTTGGGTTCATGGGAGCTTCGATGAAGAAATCGGGAAAGGACTACCGGTATTAAGTAGAAACCTCATTTGCGTTTTTTGGAGTTTTGGGGTGGGAGAAATGTTAAGAGTGGTCTTTAAAAGCGAGCGTGAGGGTCGTTGGGCAGGAGATTAGGCTTTTGAAAATGAATTTATGTCTGGGAATCTTCAGTGGTGAGTTGGGGATGACGTTGAATTTTGTAATTGTTCCTTCACGAGGAGTAGTGGGTCGTTAAAAAAAAGGGCATGTTTAGGAGGAAATCCGTCGCAGTAATAAAACATCTTTTGATGTACTTCCTAACATAAAAAAGACTTTAGTATTCTGTTTTTGAAATGTTTGTACAAAACAGGAAGCCTTTAAAAGATTGTAAGAGTATTAAGGTCTTAAAAATTTCAACTAATTCTTTTTATCCCCTTGAAGTAATATTTTCTCAAAATTCGGGAGATTTGTTTTATATTAAGAAAAAAGCATGATAGAAATTAACATAGATTACAACTTAGTTTTAGGGCTAGTTTATTTAGCAATTCTGCAGCAAACCCCACCAAAATAATATATATTATACACTATCTGGCCAAAAGTATCCGGACACCCAGTAGTATGGACTTAGGGACTTCCTGAGGCACTTATTAATATGATGTTGGTCCCCCTTTTGCATGGATGACAGCCTGCACACGTTTGGGAAGACTTTCCACCTCTTTTTGATAGGTGACCATATGAATTGCCTTCCAGGCGTCCATCACAGCTGAAGTGAGTGCTTGCAGTGAGGATGGTCGATTTGGCTGGCTACGTAATCTGCGCTCTAATTCGTCCCAAAGGGGTTCTATGGGATTTAGATCGGGGCTCTGAGATGGCCAGTTCAGTTTTTGAACACCCTTTACGTCAAACCACGTCTGTGCAAGCCTAGATGTGTGAATGGAGCAGTTATCCTGCTGGAAGAGAAATGGGCCTTCCCCGAAATATTGCCATAGAGTTGGGAGTGCAGCATTGTCCAGAATGTCCACATACATCTCAGAGTTAATGTTTCCAATCACATGAACTAACGGACCCAGGCCAAATCACGAGAAACACCCCCACACACTTATGCTTCCACCACCAAACTTAACAGTTGGCCCAATGGAATCACTAAAGAAACGTTCGCCGGGCATCCGCCAAACCCAGACGAATCCATCCAACTGTCAGACTGTAAAGCGAGATTCATCACTCCAAAGAACAGTTTTCCACATGTCCACAGTCCAATGACGGTGATCTCTACACCATTGCAATCGATGCTTCACATTCTGTGGAGTGATGTTTGGCTTGTGAGAGGCTGCACAACCATGGAATCCCAAGTTTTTTAACTCTCGACGGACAGCCCTGCTGCTAACACTAATTCCTGATGAACTCCTGAGAAATTTCCACCAACGAGGACTTGCGATTTTGTTTCACTACCTTTTTCAGAGTTCTGCGGCTGCGTTCACCAAGTAGTTTCGGCCTACCCGCTTCTTTTTCTGCCGTTTTACTACCTCGATGTTTCCACTTCACAATTACATCACTCACAGTGGATTTAGGCTTTTGTAGAAATGTCCGCAATCTCACGAACTCATTTCCCACAAAGATGACATCCCACTATACTGCCACGATCAAACTCACTAAGCTCCTTTGACTTACTCATTGCCTCACAAACGCATAAATACAATCTAACAAACCACTACCAATACTTTTATAGCTTTCAATTATGTATCAAATTGCGTCATTCGCCAGAACCACATTTTTAAGGAGTGTCCGTATACTCTTTTGGCCAGATAGTATATATACCAGGGGTGGCCAACCCGCGGCACGCGTGCCAATTGTGGCACGCGGGAGTCGTAACTGTGGCACGCAAAGACTTTTTGAAAAATTACAAAAATGTTTGAAAATATTACTGAATTAATTGAATTATACAATAGAAAATTATCGTGAAGAGAATACGTAAAAAATAGAATTTTTCAGCGTGAGATTTTTTAGACGCTAAGCTAGATTTTTTCTTTTCTTCAGTATAGCGCCAAAAATGAGATCATGCTCCAAAACTTACAATTACACAGCATTGTAACGTTCCGAGAAAAGAGTTGAGTAACGTGAGACTAAAAACAAATAAATTCTCTCTCTCGGACGGTCGAATCTGCCCAAAAAGTCACCCTCTCTCGGGGCTGTTAATTTTTAACATCTGGGATTTCTATTCGAATTTCAGCTTATCCTTGCAGTTCTGAAGTTTAGTGTTTATAGCTGTCAGTGTGATGTCAGATGAAAAGGTTTTTCTAAAGGTGTTGGTTATTTACGATTTCTGTAATGTCAAGAAGTAATTCGTGAATATATTAGTTATGACGTGATGAAATCAAAATTTCGCTCAAAATTAACTGATATGCACCTAAAACACCTAGTATTGTTAGCATCTTTACGAACTAATCCACATATAGATGATTTGGTAAAAAAACTACGAATTCAAAAACCATATTAAGAAAGTACTGATGCTTAATAATCATTTAAAATTAAATCTTTCAAGTTGTTTATTTTTATTTTGTATCTAAGCTTATTTTTATCTTCTATTTATTGCTCCTAAAAAAATTTATCAACAATAAAATATATAAGTTTATACTTTTGTTTCATTTCTTATACCTTTTTTTTTTTTACATTTCACTACATAAAACTTGCATTTAAAAATATGTTTTTGGTGTAAATAACCCATAATAAACCTATAAGTAACATTTTTTCATTTTTGTATATTTTTTAGTTTGGTATAGAAGTTGGAAGTGGCACGCGTAACTTTTTTTTTATCAGATTGTGGCACGCTTCCCAAAAAGGTTGGCCACCCCTGGTATATACAATACTTGCTATTACCTACTCGCTTCGTTGGGTATTTGGTAATGTTGTACAATTGTATATTGTTTTTGATATCTAAACCATGGTATTAAGCTTTCCATTATTGCTTTAGAAATTGTTCTTTTAGCCCTCACCTCTTATTTTCAAAAGAACAAGACTTGAATTTCTAAAACGAAAGTGTGTTTATCATTAGTCCCCGCTAACTCTCCCTCAGAATCGATTTCCGCAAATCCCATTTTTAAAGAGTTTTAACTGAACTAAAGAAACATGCATGTAAAAGTACAGGGTTAAAGACCTAATAGTTCACAAAAACTGGATTTTTTTTTTCTGTAATAACCTCGTAAGCCCATTGGGAGTCGATCTTCACAAAATCCATTTCTAGTAGATTTTTTCTCATAGCAAAACATGCTTGTCAAGTTTCAAGTCTCTAGATTTAATAGTTCAAAAATGAGAAAAATTTATCTACAATACCCCCTCAACACTCCTGTTTGGGAGCCGATTTTCGCAAAACCCGTTCTTAGCGGATTTCTGCTCAATAAAAGAATCATGTTTACCATATTTCGAGTCTCTAGGTCTAGTAGTTCCTGAGATTTCACGATAAGTGAGTGAGTGAGTCGCTTTTCTCCTATATATGGTATATTAGTAAAAATTCTAAATTTGCAGAACAATGATTTATATATCCAGTTTATAAATACGTTATATATATTTTATATGTACAGTATTATTGATATTTTATACTTACAATATTATATTTATAGGTTCGCAAGATCGCATATAAGAATCAGTAATTAATATTTAGTTACTCTTGTAACTCTCTGCATAAGGTACTCAAATTTTTACTAAGTCTTCAAACTTCTCTCGCTTACGGGGATGTTTTGATACAACGCATCTAATGTTTACTGAACATTTTCAAGGATGTAAATTCCATTAATGTAGCTCATATATGACAAACAACAAAGATTGAACCGAATCATCAACCATAATTCCATTTAAAAAGCTTCCAAAAACGAATTTACCGCTCTTATTACTTTCCCATCCAACACTTGACAGGGGCAATTTTTAACACATTTCAAACGCATCATTCTTCAGAGCCTTCTCAATTCTTTACCAAACCATCCTCTCCATCCATCTCTTATCACACATCCGCCATCTCAGCATGATCACCTCTCATCAACCTGGATTCAAGTGGAGGGAGGGGGGAGGGTCCACGTTCTCGTTCGACACCAATTCCTTATCATTGTTGTAGTGTCTTCCCCAACTTCCTCATTACAATGTCTCATTCTTCATGAGGAACCATCGATATTTTCTGCTGTTGTTCTGCAACAACAACCCCGAAGCGCCTCCGAGTGCCTGGAACTAATACAAGTTCAATAACTTCCGAAAGCCATCTCGAGTGTGTCTCGGGGTGGAAAAACAATATCGTTTGTGGATCACGTTTCACTCCGAATGAGGGGCAGGGATCAATTAATTTCTAGAGAAGTGTAGGAATCCTCAATCTCTTCTGTCAGGAAGGGATGGCGTTAGAATTCACACCTCGTAGCCACCGTGCCTTCGGATGAAAAATTATCGCTTTGAAGTTCAACAGGTTGATCACTATGCATCTGGGGTGCACTACTACCAATTGCTACGCCCTCTGCCGCCCTTATGCAGAATGGCTTTCTGGTCTTGGAAAACCTCCCAAGTGGTTTCAAGTTCGCCTGGAGAAGAATCGGTAGTGCAGACTTTCTAGAAGTTCTAAGGCGGGGAACGCTCGAGACCTTCTGGATGTTGAAGAGCTGCTTCCTCAGTAAATGGTAATAAAAAACAATGCGTTTATTTTTGGCAATAGTTTGTCATTTGTTTTTTTAATTATTAGCACCGTGATGTTTCAATTGGAGAAATGTCTTCTAATTACAAACAGAAACACAAAATCTAACTTTTGAACACGTTTATTGGTGGAAAAAACGTCTAAGTATTAGTATATGTTCCTATTTATAACAAGTATCTTGTTTATCATACTATGTTTTTTCATCAGGAAAGCTTTTAAAAATATACTTTTAAAAGCTTTTAATACGAAATAAATTCTAAATTTCAACGTATAAGCAACGAAAGGCATCATGAGCATGTTATATCCAAAGGGATAAAAATAAATTCTAGCAGAAATGAGGTACCTATAGGTACCTATTGCTACTGCAAAATGGTTAAAAGACTTCTGAAAAGTGTTCTAGATATATCTATTAGATATACGGATAAAGGATATTAAAAAATGCTTTTAGTAGAGTTATATGATATTTTGCATGGGTTCCATACGGTTACTAAGAGTAAATATTAGTAACTGTTTATTTTAGTATGATTGGACATAAAATAAATAAAAATTAGAAGAAAAATACATAATGTGTAGTTTTTGGATCAATATGTCGTTATATATCAGACATTTGCTTTCATTTGTTCAATTACACTTTATTATTGCACAAAATTATATTTACCGAATAACGTAAAGCGTGTAAGAAAACAATTAATATATTATTAAAAGACACGATAAACTGAAATGATAATACAGTACAGCCCACGAATGTTTTATCATTGGCACCACTTGATTTGACATTTTTTTTTTAATCCATGCATTCCCGATTACATTGAGTTCGGCATACTTTCTATTATGATATTTCGTATGAAAAATGCAGATGTTATAATTAAATACGACAAACACTCATTTTAGAAAGAATAAAATATTTCTCTTGGACATGAAAGGGGTTAAGATACTATGACTGTTACATTCTAAAAGGTGATGCAGTAGTGTATTTTTGTAACAGAAAAAAATAATTGAAATTCGATTATTATAAAAATCTGGATAAGATAAAAACATGGAAGTTTTTGTAATTCATGTATTAGGTGATTGTGTCACATATTTAGGTACAATGACTGACTCATATCCAGCTAAAAAGATAACGTTCAAAAGAATAAATGAAAGAAAGACCACCAACTAGGTGGCTGGAAAACGTTATAAATGTCTTAAAGTTAATTGGAGTAAACAGAAGAAGGGCTATTCCACCGAGTAAAGCCAGATGAAGAACACTTTTCGAGACAGTTTTGGTCTGCAACAGGCCGTAATGCTTTAGAAGAAGATAAGTAATATCCTGGTACAATCGTTTTCGATACTATCTTGTTCAGTAGCACACACAAAAAATTTTCAAGGGGGTGGGGGTCCATGGTCGAAAGTCCCCTCATCTCGTGTCATACCTCAAGACAACACCAATTTATTCTTCTGATTTTGTCGATTTTATTAACGAAAAATAGTAAAAAATAAATTATTGAATTAATAATTAGTATTAATTAATAAAAGAAATTGTTATTTACAAGTACTTAATTAAATTTTACGTTATATATATACATAGGCTTATCATCAATCGAAAAAAACTCAATTGCTTTGGGGGTGTCCCCAAAAGGACCCCCCCCCCTTGTGTGTGCCACTGATCTTCCTTAATATAGAAGAATAGGGCAATATTTCAGGTGGCAACATTTCCCAATATTAATATAAATCATTCCGTTATGAATAGGTGCATAACAATAAAGTCTATAAATTTTATGATTATACGTACATTTCCGAAATTGCATTTATTTCTATCAACGAAAGGGATTTAAAAATGTAAAGAGGGCTATTCAAAATAAAAAAGTGCAACATCTTTAAAAAAGTGTCAACTTTTAAAATGGTGTTATTATTGAAGAATTCATCACAAAATCTGGAAATTGAAACTTCCATTTACCTTTACCGAAATAATAATTCTTCAGTTTTTGTTACAATTTACGTATTTTGAGGTTTCTTAATTTCAGTCCATTTTTTTAACACACTGTTATCGCTATTGGTACTTTTTATGTAATCTTGTATTTATGTAGCACTAAACATAGCGGTTAGGGTAGGCATTCACGAATAAACGCACACATAAACAAATCGGAATTCAGCTTACGGTTTCATACTTTTCTTTTTTGTCTAAGATTTTATTGCCTATTTCTATTACAGATTTCCTTAATCTTATTTTTCATGCTATTTTATTTCCTAGAATAATTCAAATTAAAACATTTTCTGTCATTGGCTTCACGTAATGCCATTAACAACCAGATTATTTAGTATTAACAATAGTTGAATTCTCAAATTTTAAATTCAAAATAGATAATATAACTTTTTTTTAAGTGCAGAAAAGGGACTTTGAGCTGTTAATGAGCAAAATAAAAATGATTCAAATATAATAATAATTCACACATTGTTACAAAAGAAATAATTTTAAGTACAATGAATTTTAAATAAAAACATACTCTAGTTACAAAAATTCCTATAATGGAAAGTCCTTCCCCCCCCCCACACCACGAACTCCATATTCCACAAATTAAACTTAATGGAAACAGTTTTGCAAAAACATCTTAAAGAAATCATTGGAGAGCAAGTGAAGGGCAATTTCCAGCACTATCAAAAATCATTGACAAGATCTCTTCACTAAGAATGTCAAAAAGGAAAAGCCAAATTGAGAAAACAAAAATCAATCATTGGATAATAGCCTGTACTATTATAATCCCTTTCAATAAAAGATAAAATAAAATAAATCAGTAGTATTCCATTCATGTTATTGTTTAGTTTCTACTTATTCAGAAATTTATACGATGTATTAATGGATACATTATAAATTATTTAATTTTGTACCCAACTTTTATTTAGGTCTGTCCAAAAGCTTTAAAATAATTTTTTTTTCATTGTAAAGTTTTTTTGCACGCAAGAGAACAGAATTAAAAACTTAAATCAAATACTTTCAAATTTTTTTCACGATCTACTTTCCATGTATACGTGCCGTGTTAAAAAAATCGAAACTTTTTACATCTTTTTTTTTTAAATACGCCCTTGAGAGTAAGTTGTATTTACCTCCTAAAGAATTAAACTTATACGCTGCAACTCGCACATTACCGGCTTTACCAACCATTCATTTAATTCAATGATCTTTCTTCTTTTCATATTTTTTTACATTGCGGCACATATCATCCAAAACTATAAGTTCATCACCACAACCCACGCCAAATCTTTTCAATAGTTAAGACCTGCTTTGAATGATAATTGTACTCCTTGCCGACAGTGATAACAGTTAACAACTAAACTCCTGCTCACTCCATTGGCTTAATATGGTTACACCTTTTACCCAGGCACCAAACTGCAATTTTAAATCATTACGCTACAGATATTTTAAAAGTTTAATGGTCAAATGAACCTAATTTCTACCCACGTAATGCATTCAGCAATAATTACGCCACCAAAACTGTATCAGTTAAAATTGAAAATAAATAAACGAACAAATAAATATTTGCAAAAAAAACGGTTATTAATGTGTTATTTATGCTAAAAAGAAATTTTACTTTTACATCGCGTTTACTATGTAATTAAAAGTTTCATTTAAATTCGATTTTCTCTTTTGTTCTTTTGGCGGATGTAATTCGAAGCAACCAGCCTCAGCGATTATTAACTGGCGACACACCCTCTTATTTTTGTCATTAAAATAGAATGAATTTTTGAAAAAAAAATGCTGGCAACCACCGAATTAAATAGTAATTGGCCAAGTTCAAACGCAGACAATTCAATTCGAATCGCGGAAGAAAATTTATTAACGTTGCTCGATTTTAATGCCTGTAGAAAGACAAAAGTTGATTGGTTTTAAAACCAAATAATTGCGAATGATGAATAATGCAAATTAGAATGTTATTTCGCGTGGCGAAGGTAGTTAGAAGCAATTTATTGATATTTCGGTATAAATAGTATTTTTCTGGTTCAGATTCTTATCTTGTATTGTTTGAAATTTCAAATTAATGTAAATAAATCCTTGTACAAGTCGTGACTTTAATTTGGGAATGCTTTAAGCCACCCAAAAGGCGGAGTAAAAATATACTGATTAAAATCATAAGAATATAAATTCAATAACTTGAGAAATAATTTTAAAATTTAAAAACATGTTGAACAATATTTGAATAATTTAAAATTTTAGAGAATTATTTTACCATAAAATGAAAAATGAGTTACATAGTTGTTTATTTTAATGCAACTAACTCCGTAACAAATATTCCATAAACTATTTATCTGGTTAAAGCTTTGGGTAAACTCTTTTAAGAGGGAAATATACAAAATTATACTTTTAAGTGAAAGTTTATTGCATAACTAATTCTAAAATTAGCACAGTATATTAAGAGAAGTATTTATTGTCTTCAACAATACTAATGCAGCGTTCTGAAGTGAAGTGTTGTTACATATATTTGCAACTTATTCGATTTTTCTAGAGGAATTTTAATTACATCTCCTTTAGAAAACACTATTAATTCAACGAATTAGCCGCCAAGGACTTACATTTTAGTTGCCAATAAATGGTTCAAATCATCAGCTAAATCACTATTTAATTTTGTTTTCGTAATAATTCACGCTTGCTTTCACCAGTAATGAATTTAATTTAAATGTTTTATTCAATGGAATAAATTCACGACTGTCACGTGATAAAGATAATCACGTATTCTCCATTAAATTCAAAACTGGCATTAGATTTGCATTTGTTGTTCTGCCTGTAAAATTTTTTTGTAAAAGTCTAAATTTGATAATTTAATAGTTCAAATATTCAACCAAAACAGTGAAAAAAAATTATATTTTACGTACACTTTTAAGTGTATTTTGTTTATTATGCGCGTTATTAATTCAGACAAATATGTACTTTTTAAAAGAAAATTTCTGTAAAAAGCGAAGTAAATTGTTTGTAATTTGGCAATAGAGAAACGCGCATGTAATGTTTGGCTGTAAGCACTTGAGTTATGTGACTGTGACGCACATGAATTTAGCCCGTAATATATCCCATTAGTGGCTAAAATTGCTATTTACAAAATTTTGCACTAAACTATGTTTGGATTTAAAGTGGTACAAAATTTATGTTCTAATTTCGTCATCTGATCGTATTTTTTTTAAAAACCTTTCGATTAAATTCGAATTATGAAATCTTCAGTTAAAAATTGGGATGTATTGGTTTGCATATTGATATCCATAAATTAAAAGTAATACTTCACTCTATTTGACTTCAAAAATAGCCAGAAGATTGGTACGTATAACGATAGAAATACGAATGATTCCTTTATTTACTCGCTCAATACATTACTTTTGCTTTTATATGCTCTAAAACAGCGGTTCTTCAACTTTGTCTGATGATGTTTGGGGTTCCCCGTCGCCTTTCTAAGGGGTCCGTGAAGTTAAAATTGTCCTCTCTTTCAGACTGTGAAAAGCCTTGTGTAAAATGGAAAGATATGCTATCCCTAAAATAGATTTTTTTAAATTGCCCCCAAAACTGTATTGGAACATGCATTTTGATCAAGAAGACACACACACAGAGTCAGTGTTCAAGCAGTTTTTTGTAATAGTTTTTAATTAGATGTTTACTGTTCTCTTAAAAGAAAAAAAGACGCGTTAAAAAGGTAGCAGAGGCAGCCTTAGGATTATTGATAAACCTTTAAATCTTTGAACTATGTGCTGTCAGTCAGGAAGGGATGTCAAAATCTTGAGGGGAGGGGGGTGATGTGTCAGGTTGATACATAAAAGGGGAAAGCGATCGAAAGCTTAAGAACCACTGTTCTGAGAAATTTAATTAAGGAAGAATAGATTATCGCAAATGGGAAAAAGTATAAAGAAGTTTTTAACTATTTATACATTGTTTTAAAAATGCATTGGTGGAATGCAACCGCTATTTCTAGTAGAATTCTTTAGAGATATAACTACATTTCACACACATAAATGCCTCAAATATTATTTATATTTCCTTACACTAGAAATGTTCATCCTCCAAGAAATCTGAATTTTATACAAATTACTATTTCCCTTTCACACACACTAACAACTCAAAACTTCTATTACATTACATAACTTTGAAGATTACTTTTCATGGACGGCAACAACAAAAAAATTTTATTCGAAAAATATTTACAAAATATATATATTTCTAAAAATAATTTAATGAGTAAGTTATGTCTAAGAATTCAATAGCTCTTTTTTTTTTTTTCGGAAATTGGTAAAACTATCCAGTTAGTAAATAAGCAAAGAACCATCCTATTATGCGCGTGGATTAAATTACAACTACCCAACCGTACTTTTTCTTCGATAACACTAACAATCACTTCATAAAATTCAACATCTCAAAACATTAACTATTCAGAAAAATGGGTAAAAAAAAAACTATCCACCTGTTTCCCTCGTGGAAGACTAAATAAAAACATTTTAAGGATTCTTATTCTTTATTTACAAATGATTATAAAAAAAATTGTTGAAAACGATCAACTAGTGGTGGGTATGAGTCACTGTCAACTACGATTAGTTATCAGCAATTCCACGAACAGAAACACTGGCCGAAACCAGAAATACTCCTCAACTGCCTTCCTTCCATCCTTTTTTCTTGCTTGAAACGTGCCGGGAATAAGTAAAAAAAATAAGTAAATAATAAAAACGAAGAAATAAAAGAAGAATCTTTTCCATTCAGAGCTCATGTCACGGGTAAAAACATTGTTCTTTTTATTATTCTTTTTTTTTTCTCCTCTTTCCTTTTTGTTTCTGTCTTCGGTGGTTTTCTCATTTCTTTTTTTTTTATTTTTGAAAGTTTATTTAGTATATCCTTTTTTCCCTCTCTTGGAAAAGGGTGACAAAAAAGGGGGGAAGGCAATGATAAGGAATTGTTATCTTTATTGTTATTGCCTTCGTTTTGCAATGTTGTGATGCTGTGGATTTTCAGCAACTCGTGTTGAATTTTGAAGGGCGAAAATCTTCACAATCAAAGTCTGTGTCCTCATGCGAATTGGTTCGTAATAAGCTTTTGGGTTGTTTTGCGAACAAATATCTCTTTTGAAATAGATAAAGACGATATGATTGAGAAAAGCTGAGAGCTAAACAATATTCAGTTTCGGATACAGCTCGGACTTGGTGGTTTTTACAAGTTAAATAGTACTTAGGTCTAGATAAATAGTTTAGACGAAGTGTAATGCAGCTGAATCAAAATTTTCAGTGAAGCTTGCTAAGTGTAACTAAAAGTTTTATGCTTTATTTCAGGAAAAGAAACCAGTTACTTTTTCTCAGAATTTATTTATAAAATAATTTCCCATTATAGGGGAATAAAATGTGTGTATCTCTTTACTTGTATTGTTATTTCGCTTTTTTTTTGTCGATGAAAGTATTCGTCTTTGAAATGTAAAACAGAATTCAGTGATTTCTCGGTAAGCGATTTCTATTCGAGTTATGTTCAATTTATGATTTAGAATTTTTTTTTCAACCAATTAGAACTTATTCTGAACTAGAAAAATTATTTTGTGTTTCTACGATATATAATCATTATCTTTTTAGGAAAAGAAATAGATTTTGATAACAAAACTGCTTTGAATTTTTCCTTTTGTTTAGTGACGTACACACGAAGGAAGGGGTGAAAATCAGTTCCTTCCTAAGAGCAATAATTCAAATAATTTTTTAATTTTTTTATGCCTGTGGCACTTTTGACCATAACCCATTTAGAGAAGTCTGTATATTCCCCTGGCCTAATTTTAATTATTATTTATTATTTTTCTACTAAAGTTTTAGATATTATTTTCAAAAATTATTATATTTTGTTTACTTTTAATTGCACACCATCTTCAATGTGGTAAGTTTCAATATCCGCCGCTTCATGAGAAATTAGTCAATTTCCCCCATAATCTTTTTTTTTATCTCAAAATCCGTCTTTGCATTTATTTTAAAGATGCTATTCCTTCAGAACTAACAAGTATTATTGAAATGCATCAATACTAGATTCATAAATGCTTTTCAATACTTGAAATTTGAAAAAATAGACAACACAAAATTAATAATGCATCGAAAATATTGTAAAAAGTGAGAGAAACAATCTTGAATCCAATAAGGGAGTGTTTATTAAAGACCATATAGCAACATGAGAACTATTGTTGATGGACATCGTCCTTTTGAACCACGGTCAGGTGACGAGGACGACATCTGTACTGGCATTTCCCTCACCAAACTATTACACTATGTGTAAGAGGAAGGACTATGAGCCAAGATAGATTCAACGTGCAGCTACCCCCATAATACGACGAATCTTCAGTGGCATTTGAGCTCGAACTTATGACACGCCAGCCACATGCTTGGGACCTTAACCTGTAGACTACCGTGTCCACATAACTTGGATCGCATACAGCTCCAACAAGAAATGCAATAGCAAATCTTACAAAATGGCGAACGTACGTCAGGCAGTCGATGAAACACTCTAATATACAGAGTGCACCAGGATTAATGGGGCAAACTTTACTTTAAATTGATTTCAGTGGATCTTCTCGCATGTCGATATACGGGGTAATGAGGAGGCGGATACCTTGGTGAAGGAGGGTGCCAGAGAGGCTCTGGCTACATCTAATTGCCTGACTTATCTTGAGCTGTATTCTGCCACAAAAAAAAAACATATTGATAAAAAAAAACTTGGCTCGTCCCCCCCGGTTCATATTACGTATCGAGCTAGTTCCCTTGCTATGAATTGCGACAGATGCACCCAGACGGCAGTTTCCAGATTTCTTAGGACATTTAAGAAGAATGCCTTGCAGGATGGCCATAAAACCCAAAATGTAACCCGATTTGCTGCTCGTGTACCTCCTTCTGCCAATCCATAAAGCAAGTACATATCTACCAGCTCGTAAAACGTTCCATTCTCCCCTGCGGGTGATGGCAGCTCAAATAGCAGCAGGTTTGTTTCCTTAAACACTCTTGAGAACAATGCCACCTAACATCGAACGAAGAATCTGAATCCTTTTGATGCCCCTTTCCTCCCTATAACCTGAAGTGGCGCGTATATCCGGCGGGACAGAACTGGAGACCTTAGGGTCCGAAACCGAGTAACTTAACCACTACACCAAAATGATCACCATAGTGCGGAGATTGTTACTAGCTTATATAGATGGAATCGCTACACAACGAACGATTTAGTTGTTATATCGAGTGTGTTAGCTGCTGCGTCATTCGTGCGTGACGGCATGAAGATTGCGTCACTATGCGACGGCTTTGGTTGCATTTGCGGTGGATAGATGGCGCTACGACAGTTCAGAAGGTTGCTTTTTTTCTGAGTTTCAGCCAGGATTATCAATAAAGTGGCGCACTTATCCGGCAGGACAGAACCTGCGACCTTCGGGTCCGAAGCCGAGTAACTTAACCACTACGCCATAATGATCACCATGGTGTGGAGGTTGTTACTAACTTATATAGATGGAATCGCTACAAATCCTGGGACACCTTATATATGAACCTCAGATCTTAATGAGTAATTAAAACATGAATTAAAGAAAAATTTGAAGCTTCAGAGCAGCGCTTCTCAAATTCTAAATATTCGCAACCCAATTTTCAATCATAATTTTCATCGCGTCTCCCTCCATACAATATCAATGTATCGAATTCAATAATAATATACTTTGACACTAAAGCTTCAGTATCGCATTGATAAACCCTACAAATGATCAAGATAAGTATTAAATTTTGTATATGACAAGCCCATGGAAGTCGCTAGTAATAATTAATCGTGTTCTTAACTTAGTATTGATAAATTAATTATCAAATGGATTGTTCACTATTGATACCTGTACTGTATACTTATAGTGAAGTTTATGAGCATATTATATCAAAATAAATGTGTATTTTATTTTTATTGGGTCAGAGTGTATTTTGTTTGAATTTCTTTCAGTAAATTTTACTTTTTTCAACCTTTTTTTTAAGTACATTTATTTTCAAAAATCTTCATGCTCCACATTGTATAGCATGAGGCTTACAGACGTAAGTGGTAACATCATTATAAAATTTTAAACAAAATTAAAAATACATTTAAGAGACAAATATAATATAAAAAGAATGGAGGAAATACACAAATATAAGGAAAGGAAGGTACTTATAAAATTTTAAAAATCTGTACAGTAAACGAATTTTCTCATGACATTAAGGCTTTCAGAACAATTGACCAACGAGGACAAATTAGGTGGCCAGGAAATACCTAAGCGTTTCAACTCCTTTTTAAAAATTTCTCTTGTACAAAGATATAGATTACAATACAAGACAATAATTTCACATCCAGACTACAAGGACAAATACCATTACCAATTAAGTTAAACCAAGATAAACTAGCTCTTAAATAAATAAATAGCTCTTTTAAATAGCCTAGATAAATAGCTCTTAAAATTTCTATGTCCTGTTAGTATCTGGGATAACTTAAAATCAGTAACAAATTTCTTACATTTTAGCCGTTGATAAATGTTCGGAAAAAAAGTTTTTGGTCCACAAAGCCTTAGGTGAGTCCAAGAATTTGGAGTTCTAGGCGGGAGCAGTTATTTCCCAAGCTAAATGCTTCCAGTGAGACGATGGCTTTTTCAACCTTTGATCTTCGACTTTTCGATATGCTCTCCCCCCCCCTTTTAGGGGGACGCACACCACGGATTGAGAAACGCCGCCTTATAGTCTCAACTTACATGTGTTACTTAACCCATTCATATACCATCAACTTTCACAAATCAGTTTAATACGCTCGAAAATATTCCAAATGCATTCCAAACATCTCATTCGAAGAAATCAAACAGCCAATGCAATACTCGAAGAGGAAAGAAAAAAATCCCCACAAATCTATGCTTTTAATCTCCTGAGTTACGGTTGTAGCACTAAGTGGGCAGATAATGAGGATTACAAATGTTTCAAGAACGGCGACGTAGTAAGTCATCTTGAGCAAGATGTTATTAGGTGTCACCTAGAAGGTATAAAATAATTTGTCCAAAAGCCTTGCGAATTGAATGGGTGCGGAACGACTTGGGTTCGTAATGAAGTACACCAAGTATGTTTATGTAAGCATCCGCAAATAATAATTTTCCCAAATGGAACGAATGCACAGGGTGGGTTGTTTGCCTGTATTTGCATGGAAGTCATGTAGTATGGAAATCTGTATTCGTCTGCGGTTGGAATTAACGCGGGGATTCATTTCGGGTGGAGGACAGCTGTAAATCAGGGGTCCCACGGAGGGTAGGGGTGTACAGATAAGTGGTTAATTTCCTCGTGCGGATTGTAAATCGTGGGCTTAAGAAATAATGGATAGCATGAAGTTTGGATAATCAATGTTACAAAGGTCAAATTTGCATCAAAAATATCTCTCTTCTTTAATGACGCATTTACAAAGTTAAACCATGTGATTTAAGTAAGAAAAAAGTCAATACTTTATGCACAGTAACAAGATTCATAACATTACAAATCTCACTCTTTCACTCTTTGGGTTTGTTTGTATATCTTACTTAAAAGATAAACTAACAGAATAGGGTAAGATCCATAATACTGTTGTAACGAACTTTAGACAACGTTTTAGAACAGGGATCTGCAAACTTTTCCACGGTACGGGTGACTTCTGATGTTTTTAAAATGTTGCGGTCCACCCTGTGGCATGAGTTTGTGGATTAAAGTTGCATGTTTTCTTTTCTTAAAACTTGTTTTCGGCATTGTACCTCTCTCTTAAAGTATGACATTACTATTTTTACTACAAAAACACAAAATTGTCAAGTTGAATGCTTAAACAACTAGGAGCGATTGCTACAGCATGGACGTTTAAATGTAATGAGCAGAGAACATGCGTAAACCTATGAATCAGAAACTAACGTAAGAACTTAAATTTGTTCGCTGCCGATTTCTGTGGGATCACGCGACATCAACTCGACCAACAATCGACTTGAGAACCCAATCCCGGGGCAGCGTGGAGTGTGGGATGTCTCAATAACCAGTCCCGTATTACCGCGGAAAGAGCTGATCATCAACATTTATTCACCCTTCAGTTGGCGCGTGGGGAAAAATTATTTTCTACGGCTGGCATCACAGTGATTATTTATTTCTCGTACAGCGGCAGGGAAAATATTAAGCGTATGAGAACGAAGATACGTGTGTTGTCTACACATTTATCGAATAATGTGCTTAAGTAAAAACAGACATATGGATTGTGAAACACCGATTCTCCAGTGTAGTTGTCGTCTGTGCTCCACAAATGTATCTTTTAGTATACGTATCTTAGCTCTCAAGGAAAGCGGTCACCTCAAAATGCCTTGATGGTTCACTGGTAGATCGCGATCGATTTAATGCCCATCCCTATTCTAAAACGTTACATGGCGACGAGACTGATCCGAGGTACGTCCCCTGGATGTGTGCCTCACCAAAGTGGATTCTGTGATTGCACCTCAAAGAGAGAGGTTGGGAAGCTCCGCCAGCGAGCTAAGTGTGGGGATTTTGTATCTTCCGAAGGTAGAAGTGATGGATGTCATCCTGGTCTATTTTTGCTTTCTATAAACATGTCAAAAACTGGGAAATATATGAATTGCTTATAATCTGTACAAATTATAGTTTAATTTTTGTGTGTTGTGTGTGTGAGTCATTATATGTGTTAGTGATTGAAAAAACAACTAAACATTCGATTAAAAGTTACGCGATTCGCTCCCTAATGCCACCGTTTTCCACGTAGACGCGCGTATTTTGATGTTTTTAGGGGGGGGGGAGAAAAGGAATAAATAAGCAAATCCCCTGAAATAAGTAAATCCTTCGAAAACACTGTCAAGGTCCTTGTATTGCATTCCAAAACCTTCGGAATAATTTTATGGATAGCAGTGCACAGAAAAGATCGTACTTTGGAAGACGTCCAGAAAATTAATGCTTTGGCTGAGTGATGCGTTTATATATGTCGGTGGCATGTAAGAGGTTAAAGTCTATTGTAGCTTTAGTGTCAAAGTATAGTATTATTGAGTTCAATACATTGTTATTGTATGTAGAGGGCGCGATGAAAATGATTGAATATTGGGTCGCGAATATTGAAAGTTTGAGAAGCACAGGATTAGAGTATTGTATTACCAACTTCGTCACGTAATGGGATTGATGTACTTTAAATTGATCAGGATTCAACACTCTAAGATTTGCGCAGATGTGGAATGGCAGCTTAGATGTTATATGAACATGCTTAGAAAATAAATTCAGTCCTTAATAGCCTTCGTGATGTTTTTAGTATAATACTAATAAGCTAACCAATCATCCATCATCAGCAATGGACTGAAATTCATGTGACGTCATAGTCACATGATAAATGTTAATCACGTGATTCCATGCGCTTAGCTGTTGCCAGCTTCTACTTTTTGCAGAAACTTTCTTTCAAAAAGGGCATATTTTTCAACAATAACGACACACATGGATAAAATAAAAGCCACCAGATGTTAAAGTACACGTTTAATATAAGAACATTTTGAATTTTGAAAAAATACTTTTCGAAGAGCCTTAATACACTTGGAACATCTTTATCAATTTATCCAATTTGAGATTTTATCTAAATTTTACAAGAACAAATATTAGTGTAATATCATAGTTTTAAATTCAACGGAGAGCACTTGGTTATATTTATCATGCGCCCGTGAAGAATTTAGCCTACTTGTCAGGAATCAAATTTACCCCATTATTCTAAAATGTATAAAAATGAAAAAAACACTTGGAATTTTCCCAGCAGTCTTCTTCATTACACCTGGTCTATTATTTTTAACAGCATAATACCGTTAATCTCCCGGTCAGCGTTAGTGTTCTCGGGACAATTTATAGATGACATTAACGAGTGAGGATTTTTCCAGATATTTTATTACCGATTCCCAACCAACAGAGAGAGTCCTCGATTGGCATTTATAGGAACGTAAAAGCAAATAAAAAGGAAGCTCCTCAAATCACGGATAATTTATTTTATTGCACTTTTTGTCCGAGACCGGATGATTCTTCTAGATTAGCGCAGTTTTATTACTGTGTTATAGTAGACGAGGGATTATTAATGAGAAATGGATAATTGAGATTGGTTTTAATATTTTTGCCTATATATATATATACGTGATTTGTATGGGAACATTTAACCAAATGACATTAATTGCAAGGTGTAGTTTCTTTTTTCATGTGGGAACTAAATTCTTTTTTTGTGACGAAGGATTCATTCCACCGTACAAGTTTATAAGGCAGAGATTCTCAACCTATATTTTGTTGCGGAACACTTTCAGCAATTTCAAAAAAATTGACGGGGCACTAACAATAGATTAAGTTGAAAAGAATTTTACTTATCTGTAATACGCTATGAAAATAGACTATGATAATAATTTTCAATGTTAAATAAAATAATATGTACGACAAAGACAAAAAAATATTTACTGAGTAATAAATTATAAATTAAAAGAGTACATTTAAGGCGAAATATGAGCTTGATGATTTAAAAATTTTTTTTTTATTTTTCGGTCATAAAAATAATGCCTCTCTCTCATTTCGTCCTCTACATTTAAAACTCTCCATCTTTTTTCATTTTTATAAGTTTTAATGCTAAAAATCCGTTCTTACACGGGGCACGCGGCAAGTTGTTTTTTTTTATCTTCGCCAAGATGGGCGATAAAATTACAATATGGTTACCTTGATATTTTTATCGCCTAGCGATGTGGTTGCAATAGAGATAACGTATATCAGAAATAATTAACTTTTTGATATTAATTGTAATATCTACACTATGTAATTATTTTATTAATAAAATATAAAAATACAACTATTATTTTATGAAATAATCATATAATATTCGTTATTTATAAAAAAAATTATATACTTTTTTATAAAGATTACTAAATAATATTATTTATTTAAAATTCTTATTTATGTATAATTATGTTATTTATTTACAATTATGTTTTTTGAGCATTCTTATATATAATTTTTATTATATTATAATACAATGATTTTTCTTTTCTATAATTACTATTAAATTATTTTATGATTATTATTACTATATATAACAATTATTAAATCATACCATATGAATTTTAGATATTCTATTATATTGCATTTATATTCATTATTTACTGATTGATCTTGGTTTTGCTTAATCTCTTCCTATATTCTTCATTTGAAACATATTTCAATGTATTTCAAAACAAAACTTCAAAATCATCTTTCTGACGATTTTTTTACCGCTAGACCGCCATCTTGAATTCCATTCCAGCGACAACAAACGCTGCTAGGCTTGATTCCTTTATCGCGCCAAGCATCGTGATATCAAACTAGTTCCGAAATTAGTTTTCCCTCTTCATTCAAAATTACTTCATATACAAATGTGTCCGTCATCACAAATGAACACAAACAAATTTTTTTTCCCATTTACCTACGAAAGGACAAGCTAAATATACCACGAATAACCTTAGTTTTTTTCTGTAAAATGGCCGAATAATTCCGTTCCAAGTTTTATTTTTTTTCTCAGAGTATAATTGATAGTTTAAAAAAAAAATTGGCAGCACTGGAGTTGAGAATCACTGGTATAAATGTAACTAACTACTTAAATTACAGTTAATGAATTTTTTATTAACACACAAACAGTCTCCTTGATAGTCTGCCAATCAGAAAGTAGTTAGTTGGAGATTGTATTACAAATATATCTCTTCTATACGTTAATTGCAAACAAAGTTATTCGTTTTTAAACGTGACAATAATATATTCAAGGACTAACGATTGTTACGTGCCCACTAGCGACAAGATGGCTGCCGTAGGCGATGGAGTTGTAGATTAGTAAAAATAATTAAAATGTTATTACAGTCCATTAAGCAAGTTCATGTACAATTTTCTCATGATCTGTCACATGACTACATTTTTTTTTTTCTATCTTGAGTTCTTTAACCGTTCACGTCTTTGATTTGGGTACATACAATTTTATTCAGAGAAGTTATTCGATTATTGACTTCACACTCGAGTGAATGTAAACGTTTCACAGTTCAGAAACTCGAGCGCTTTTGGAGACGGGTCTAGCAATTTTGAGCCATGGTCAACTGACGAGGATCACAACTGATTAGCCCCCACCCCTCCTAACTTCTACTCCACACCAACGGGAGGACGTTTCAGCCTCGCTACATTTTTCGTGCATCCCCCCCCCCGGAGGATCTTCAGTGGTACTAGGCTCGAATTCATGACACGCCACCCAGGAGTCCGTTACCTTGACCACTACACTACCGTGGCTACCATTCACTTTGGAAAACTGGGTAAAATTATATGTATTAAGGTATCCGAGCAAGTTGAAAATGATCAAATTCAGTCAAGGCAGATATTTTTTTTTTTTTTTAACAGAGCTTTTTTTTTTTTGACTTTACGAAACATACTTTGTTTTGTTCCTACGCTACCTAGAGGCCAAGTTACAATCAATTTTATGAAGTTCGAAAAACCGGAAGTGGATTTTTGATCTACCAGAAGTGGGCATTTAACTTGCTCAAAATCTATTTCTATAAAACTTTTTGAACCTGATATTTATGTTATTTTCTAGAGAATGTACTAAAATATTCTTATTGTATGAATACTTTTTGAGTTATGGCTTGTTATTTAAATAATGGTCTCATAAAAAATGTAACATTTCTTATACTCCTTACTCAATCAGCTCTAAAATTTTCAAATTTTAATAAAAAATTTAAATTTTAGTACATTTTCTAGATAAATGCATCTAATTTGTTTTAGTAATACTTTTACTAAGATATGTTTATTACTTTTTTCTCTAACTGCTTTGAAGTTTTTCAAAAACATTGCTAAAAATTCACTTATAATTGCGATTATTGTAAAATTCAGGTAATTTATTTTAAATATTAATAGTTAAATAGTAATATTTATTGTGGTATTGAGTCCTAAAAGAGAATTTATAATGTTTTAGTATGCTATTTTGTTAAAAAGTACTCCGAACGTGTTCGGATACCTTAAAATGTGAAAGAAGATTTTGGGGGAATCAATTTTTAGTCTTATGTAAAACGAAAAATTATTAATCTTTGTTATTCAATTTCATAAAATATTAGCCGTTTTGTAGAAAAATTTTAAAAATATGGTTCTTTGCAAAACCTTATTTCTTCATTCTAGTCAACATCATCATAACAATTTTATGGCCCGTATTACGCCTTATTATAATTTTTAATCTTCCAAGAAAGACAAGCATTACCATCTGAATAGCAAACGAACCATCAATATGAGGGGGAAAGAACCCCCCCCCTGCTTTATATTTTATTCACGTGTGATGTTTACTATAAGGATCCAAGAAAAAAAAAATATATAAAGCTTCATTTTCAGATTCTTGAGGCAGCCAAAAATTATTTATGCTATCGTATGCGTTAACATATCATCCAAACCATCAAAAAAAAAAAAAAAAAAAAAAAAAATCGAAGAAAACCAAAACAACGTTTACCTGTTCCCAAACAACACTCTGTTCACGTGCATTAACGTTCTTTTCAACTTTTTTTTGAGATAAAAATCGCAGCGACTCTGTCACGGGTGTGCAAATATTTGTCGGGGATAATCTATTGCCTAAGTAGCAATTTGCCAACTGATTATTGATTTATTGGGTCCAAATTAGTTGTGTCCACCCCGATTTAATGAGCGGAAGTGTGACAGAACCGGTTGACGGAATTATTTTTCATTTTCTGGTTCGTTTGACTCATTACCACAGTAAAACGGGAAGGTGCCCCCCCCCCCTTACTTATCGTTTGGACGAATACATTACAGAGATCGGTAATTTGTAGTTTTAATGAAGGTAAAAAAATTAAAGCGTATCTTCCTCGGAGGAGACTACATACCGAGGGGATGGCCCAGGGGGTCCTGCAGACGATTTCTTGGAAGTGAGAAAAGTGATGTAATCTTCCTCCTGCCCATCAATATGGAAATGACAAGGTGAATCATTTCCGACTCGGTTTTTTTTATCCAGAACTGGATTGGGGGAAAGGTCGCGTCCCAACCTTCAGAGGACACCAATCTCTTGAATGGGCCTTTTTCTTCACTTTCGCCGATGTCGTACACGTGCGATGCTTTGATAATGACAGAAATGAACTAGATTGGGGTGATCCAAGCTGGATTTTCCCACACACATTCGCATGCGGTTTGTGTGCATTCTCTGCGCAGTGTCAATGGAATGAAACTACTGGGAGATCTCGTAGAGAGGCTTTATGATAATTCAATCACAGAAAACTTTGAAACAGTGCCAGATATTTTTTTTTGATACTTTCTCTTGTTAACCGCTTGCCTGATTATACCGAGTTATGTCGGATTCGTATATATTGCAGTTAATTATTATCCCGAGCAGTGGCGCACACAAGGGGGGGGGTCCTGAAGGTCCAGACACCCCTCTCCCAAAGCCCTTGAGTTTTTTCGATTGATGATAATCCTATATATATATATATATATTTAATCAAAATTTCTCTACAAGTGAGAGATGAATTACATGATAAAACTTAAAAGAATATTAATTGCTAGATAACAAGACAACAGTTTAATTAAGTACTTGTAATTAACAATTTATTTTTTTATTAATACTAATTATTAATTCGATAATTTATCTTCTACTGTTTTTTGTTTACAAAATACACAACATCAGAAAAATCAATTGGTGTTGTCTTGAAGTATGATACGAGTTGGGGGACTTTCGACCATGGACTTTCCCCTGGAAAAATTCTTGTGTGCACTACTGATCCCGAGAAAACTCGAGCAAAGCAAAATTTGTCAGTACGATTAGTTATATCACTGTTTTAATCGGCCTGCAGGAAATGAAAGGAAATATTCAGATTTAAATGGCAGTTTGGACAATCTTTATAACAATTTGTTTAACTTATTATGATAATTTTTATAATTTTGTAATAATTTGTATAACTTTTTATAACAATTTTTTTGACATATATTATCGCCAGGTTTAGCTGATTCGTTAGTCAAAAGGAAGACTGATGAGTGGAATATTCCAATTGAATAGAAAAGATTTACTGAGATCTAATTACAAATTTCTTTGTCGAGATCTAAAGACAAAGAAATTCAAAAGAGGATAATTTATAGGGTATCAGAAAGGGAAAGTAACTTTAATGGAATGGAAAAAAAGAAGGATGTTTGCCTTATTTCCACAATACATACAACTGAAATGTAGGATGTGACAAAGTCTATGCCTATAAACGTGAAATTTACTACAATGACAAAATGGATATTGTAGGGTAGGAGAAGGCTTTCACGCGGTCACCTAAACAATTTAGAATGGAACTGATTGAAAAACTAATGTCAGAAAATCATTGTGACGAGTTTTTTGCCACATCTAGAAGACCCAGCATTAGTCCTTCACCATTCAGGTTAGCTTCAAGGCATCTTCCAGATGTTATTCCTGCTACTGAAAAAAAAATCAAATCCAACGAGACAGTGCCCTCTGTGCTCCAGTAAAATAGATTCCAGAGGCAAGCCAGTAAGCAAATAGACCAGATACCAGTGTACAGAATGTCAGATATCATTTTGTGTTGTCCTTTGTTTCAAAAACAATCATACAAAGACTAACATTTAACTTTTTTCCGTTTGTCCGAGATAACTCGGGACAGTAAATAATATTAAAACGAAATGCTTTTACACCAATAAAAAATTAAAAATTCATTTTAAAACCTACATATGTTGTTTTGTTTCATTTCATTGTATTTAATAATAAAATTTTTAAAAAAACGATGATTTTTTTTTGCAGTTTTTTTCAAAAAATATTTATAAGAGAAGCGGTTAATATTACAGCTATTACAAGTTGCGGTTGGATAGCGGTTTTTTTAATATTGGTTTTTGAATTAGTGCTGTACTAGATTTTAAGATGTAGGATAAAACAGTTTTAAACCACAAATTAACTGTGACCTCACGCGTTGATTTTGGTAATTTTAAACCGCACGTTTTGCGAGGCTTTCTTCTTTTTGCTACAATATAACCGACATTACATTGGAACTTATATGATCTAATGGGGACAGATATCCCATTTTTAATCAAGGTAAAGAAATACAATGTCTACATTGATTTCTAAAATATTTCCTTCAACTAACAGATGTATTTTTAAAGGGACATGGTACGATTTATAAAAAAAAATTGATTTAATAGTTTTCCCAAATTTTTTGGTTGCCTTGATGTATATGTATTTTGTAAAACAGTTTTTGTGCTCAAAATACCTTATTAACGATTACATATAGATTTAACTATTATACCACTTAGAGTTAAATGTATAGTTAACTACTATACAGTTAACTATACTATACATATAGTTATGTACTCTAAGTGGTATAATAGTACAGAGGTACAGAGGAACAGTAATATAATTGTACAGAGGAACATTTTAAAAATTTTAAAAAGACTTCAAAATGCAACTCCTCCTGCAATAATTGTTGACCGAACAGTAAATCTGATGTACATGTGCGTCGAAAGTTGGCATGGTTCTTGTGATAACAGGATTGATATTGGTAAAATACTTTTTTTATACTTATTGAAAATACCTTGAAAAATGTGTGAATTCTAAATTCAGCTATTTTTTAAAAGAAAACTATCGCTTTGATTCGAAAATAAACACCAACTTTTATCATGTATATTAATAGCAAGAGTTAGAAAAATATCAAAGCATTTGGCACAATAAAAAAGCCTTAGCATTTGAAATGAAGATAAACTAGTTATTTTTTCTTTTCAAGACAAATCGGTTTTAAGATTTTTATTTGAGATTGGGATGTGAATAAAAGCGAAAGTAAAAAATTGTCATAACTCTGTCTTTTGTTATAAAAAAAACTTAGAGTGTTTAAACTTCGTGAGATTATAGAAAATGTACAAAAAATAATTAGGGTTAAAAATTTTTATTTGATATTTTGACCGATTTTTGCCAATTGAATCGTGCTGTGTCCTTTTGGGAGGAAAGGGATGGGGGGGGGGAGAAAACTGAAATAAATTTCGACTTCACACACTATCCCGATTTTTTTTAATTCCATCTTTTAAGGTCTAACTACCCTAAAATTATCTAACTACCCTAAAATTGTGAATTTTGCCAAAAGTTGACAAATTTCTTTTATGGTTTTATTTTATATGCCATCTTATTAGCTTTATAAAAATACCAATTTTATCATTTTTCGTTCACTAGAACAAAAACTACAAGTATTTTAGTAAAAGCAGATGCCTTTACCTTAAGCATTTCGAGTAAAACGCGTTTTACTCGAAATGTGATTTTTTTTTTAAAATAATCAAACGGAATCAGTGATTGCTAAAAAACGTTTTGAAAATAATTAACTGAAATTTTTTCTGTAAGTTTTGCATTATTCTAGAAGTATTCTAACTTTCAGATTTATCAATCACTCTTTTATTACAAAATTTACAGTGCCTTAAGTGAATATAATCACTGTTTTTTTAAGCAATTTTATATAGTAACCGAGATAAAGTGCTCTGGTTTTTGTAAAAATTAAGATATCTCTTACGCTGAAGATCATTTCGATAATGAATAACATAGCAACACATCAGAATTGAAAAAATGAATTGTTCATACACCTTTGGTACAGAATGGACCATTTTTATGTTATTTTTTTGTCAATTTTTCCCCATTTTTCCCCATTTTAGGTATAATAATTTATTTTTCTCTTCTTAATTTCAGCATATTTTTCTTAAAATGTACTAAAAAAAAATCTAAAAACAACCAAAAAATCCACATATTTTCACTTTTTTTATTTTAAAAAAGTTGTCTCAACCAGTCGGATACCTTAACATTTAAATATCAATGTAAAATTTAAATATCAAAGTTGCAAACTTTCAAAAGTTAAATACTCCTATTTTAACCAATTTTAATTAACATTGGGTAATCAAAATCTTCTACGGCCATCTTAAATGCAAAGAAGGGAGTTTAGAGCCCGGGAGGGCCATGAACTATCTCCAACGAACAGTATTTTAATCGTCCTCCCCTTCTGTAGATTGAGAATTATATCAATGTTGTACTATAAAGCAACACAATAGCTACTGGCGATGAACCTCGTAATTTTAAACCTCGCTCAAGTTTTGGCAACGTCAGTTCTGACGAGGACAACATTTGGATGGCATCCCCTCTCCTAACTACTACTCCACGCTAACGGAGGAAATAGAGCCTTGACAGATTTAGCGTGAATCGGACCCCTCTACATGGTGGGTCTTCAGGAGTACCTGAACTCGAACGTGCGATACTCCAAACACGGGTTCGTGATCATAAACACTAAGCTATTTTTATCATCCACCTCTGCAGAAGAAATTTTTCTTATTAAGGTATCCGACTGGTTGCGAAAACTATTTTTTTTGTTTGTTAAAAAAGGAGGTATGGGGATTGTTTTGTTATTTTTAGATTTATTTAGCGCATTTTAAGAAAAATGTGCTAAAATTAACAAGAAAAAAAAATTATTTTTAAAAGGGGAAAAATAGGTCAAAATTGACAAAAAATAACATAAACGCGGCCCATTCTGCACCAAAGATTTATAAACAAATTTTCAATTTTTTCAATCTAATGTGTTGCTATATTATTCAATCTTAAATTGACCTTTAGGATAAGAGATATTTTATTTTTTACAATAACTAGAGCACTTTATCTCGGTTACTATATGAAAATGTTGACAGTGATTATATTCACATAAGGGACTGTAAATTTTGTAATAAAACAGTGATTGATAAATCTGAAGGTTAAAACAATTCTACTATTATACAGAACTTACAGAAAAAATTTCAGTTAATTATGTTCAAAACTTTTTCAGCAATCGCTGACCCCGTTTGAATATTTTCTAAGAAACACATTTCCGGTAAAACGCGTTTTAAAGTATGACAAATCCTGCTTAAAGTAATGGCATCTGCTTTTACTAAAACACTTGTAGCTTTTGTTCTAGTAAACGGAAAATAATAAACTTGGTATTTTTATAAAGCAAATAAGATGGCCCATAAGATAAAATCTAAAAAAATTGTCAATTCTTGGCAAAATTCACCAAGTGATTGAACCAAGTGGAACGTTTCTATTGTGAATTCATAATACAAACATGTATATTAAGAAATGCACATCATGAAAGAAAGTTATTAAATAACATTGTTTTATTCCCGTTTATAATTCTTGCCAAAAATTCATTTTAAATAACATCCAAAGGGCTAATATGTTATAAAATATCCATGAAACAATGTTTAAATTTGTTAGTGGGATTTTTAAGATGAAACTCGGAAGAAACGTCTTAATGGTTTACTTTCAAATAATAATGTTGGGAGGATTACAAAAACAAATAACTGTTATTTAGTAATTTGTGTGGCATATGACCTTAAAATAATGAAGACCACTTGGAAAAAGCAAAAACAGGAACAAAACACCCAGACGAAAATAATGAGAATAAAGTATCAAAACAAAACAAAAAAGTTTTAAAGCTTGGTTAGTTTTTGTGGTTGAAAAGACACAATTAAAGAGATTTTTTTTTTCAAAAACAGAATAAACAAAAGTTTATAAGGAATGTTTTCCAAACTTCTTCTTTATTCCCCTTAACTCTTTTGTTTTGAAACTAAGTAACAAGGCATAAAATATGTTTACTTTCCACATTTTATTTCTGAAAACGTACACTATATGGAAGTGCGGTTTTTTTTAAAAGGTCATTTAGGGAGGAGTATGACTGATATTTATATATTGCTTGTATGAAGTCTTCTAGACGAGAGCAATTTATAAATTTTTTAAAATTCATTCGACATATTAGCTTGAGGAAATATATCTTAGTTACTTCATCGAAAATACTTAAGGCTTGACGTTTTATATTAAGACTTATTTCATTCTAAAAATCAGAAACCTTAATAATAATATAAATAGGGCAAATAAAATAAATACACATTTTGTTCTTTTTCTCAATACATTAAACCAATTTAAAAAAATTTAGGATGAGGTCGACAATTGAACTACTGCATATTTAATTGTTCTGTGCAAAGAACAGCGTTAACTGTCCCCAAGGTGCTACGCTATTACAAAATACTTTCATGGGGTAACACACACACACGTATATAAGTGTATATATATATATAATCATTATAAATGAGGTAAGTGTGTGACGGATCTATACGCGTCTGTAACTAACCCCTTGGGAGCTTTTCTGGGGCAATAATTTTGCCAACCAACTTTCACCGAAGGAAGAAAGCATGATTATGCAAATTAAGTATATGATATAAATTATGTATTCACGAGTTTTGAGAGTTAGTTGGTGAGTGGAGAATCGTGAATTTATTAAGTGCAAATCTGAGTTTATCAATTGAAGAATTCTAAGAGAAGATCACTCGACGGTGATTAAATCCGGATAAGGATTGCATTCAAGGCCTCCACTGCAGGACTCGACTTCGTAAAAGTACAGGTATCCTGATCCTTATTTAAATAAAAGTTAGCTTATTAGTGCGCGGCGTAGTTATATTGAGCTTGTATAAGTTATCGTGGAATCAGTTGAGGGTCTATATTATTATCCCCAGGCAAACGGGTTTCACCTTCGCGCTCTACAGTCTGATCAAATTTCTTAGTTGGATTATTATTGTGCTTGCTTGATATTTTGTGTCAATAAAATAATTATAGTGAATTATACCGACTGATTATTCAGTTCTTCCCAAACCTCTAACCGGGTCCGAGGGTAGACAAGGGGGATCAGAAGGAAGCAGGAACCGACAAGCATTGCAAGTGTTTTAAACTTTTTAACTGTCTTTTAATAACTTTAACATTAGCGTGTACCATATCTCCAAAAATTCAATTACTGCATGTTTTTTGTGACTAATCTGAAAATGAAGGAGCGTTAAGGCTGTTTTCGCCATATACACAAGCGCGTGAACTTAACGCGGAGCCCATTTTCAAACAGAAAAATGCTTCAATTTTTATAAAAATTTTAGCATTGTTACTCATGGATTTGTTTATAATATAGTGCTTTTAAAATTTCCAAATATTTCATAAATAATTTGTTTTTTTTTCTTTTAACATATACAGGGATAGCTCATTTAGCATTATGGTATAGGAGGGGAAAAAAGCGAAACACATTTTATAAAAGAAAGTTAACTCGGATAAAAATGAGTATTATGCTAAAATAAATGATTCTCTACAGAATAGTGAAGCCAGAATATAATATTAATGCTTGAGTGATTTTATATCGGAACAAATATTCCGAATTCGAGTCCTATTCTGTAACATTAGCCGAAAACAGCCTTAAAGGAGAAATTTCGAGAAAATGTGTACCCAAACTAGTTTTTACTGAATATGGCACATAAATCTGCATAAATTTAACATAAATGGGATTTAAGACAAAAGACAAGACTCTTGGCCGAAAGTCCATTATTGGAGAAAGCAGTACATCAGAGTTTCATGCGAAAAAATATCTTGGAAACATTACAAAAATGGGTTCTTACAATTATAGGTGAACTCATTTCTTGTAATGCATTGCCACCATCTCCTTATTATCAGTTAAATTGTAGGACATGGAAATGGGCATTGAGGACCAGACACGGAGGCCAGCCCTGTCAAAGCTCATGTAACGACCTTGGACGAGGGTTTGAAAGGGCAACGTGTCTACCAAGCCAATCTCATAAATAAGTGTGGAGATTGAGCCAGCCATTCCTTTTTCTCCATATCCAGTATCCCCAAGAAAGTCATCAACAAGTATATAGGAGGAAATATCGATCAAGGATTTCGACCAAATATTTTTCACAATTCAGAATTCCTTCATAGAACACATACAGATCGGAGTGACCACCAAAAAGGTCCTCCCTCCCCCAATCTCTGTAATTGCCTTTCAATGATTTTGGATTGGTTGTATCTGGGTGCGTTGTTTCTCTTTCCAATTAGCAGATACTCTGAATCACTCTTCAATGCGAGTCTGCCCTGGTATTTAAAAAGTACAGATACCTATAGCTGTCTGGTTCAGAAAATGTATTAGGTTGTCCATCATAAGCGTAGACATCTCTCTATCGTCAATTTCGAGGGACACGCACAACTGGTTGACTTGCATAGATACTGATTCCGATAATCGCTAGAAATAACGAAGAACTGCTCAATCTAAATTAGCTTCAAAGTACTCATGTGACATAGTATTGAAACAACGTATCAACTCGAACATGTATCTCGC
Source organism: Trichonephila clavata (assembly GCA_019973975.1). Classification (NCBI taxonomy): domain Eukaryota; kingdom Metazoa; phylum Arthropoda; class Arachnida; order Araneae; family Nephilidae; genus Trichonephila; species Trichonephila clavata. Next base: position 88,304 of record BMAO01022387.1, on the reverse strand, counting down.
TTTTTCATGATTCAAAATTACCAAGTCCATAGCCTGTAGAGCATAATGTAACGTTGCAGAAATGTTATTCGAAACTAAGCTACCAGTTTCAGAAAAGGAGGAAAGTGAAAACAAGTACAAGATATCTTTACAAGACAGTATGTAGATTCGCAGTAATAAGTTTGAAGATTGACATCAAGAACTACTGATATTCCCTGATAGAACAACTTTTCGCTGATTCCCAGTAAACAGAAAGTCGCAGGTATCATATATATTCAATAGTTGATGTATCATATAACTGAAAATATTTCTTCAATTACTTGAACAAAATAAACACAAATTTCACTAGCATTGAATGGAAGCACTCTTACCTGTTCGTGCCTCTTGAGGTAACTGAGCCTGGGAAAGGCCTTGTCGCAGAACTGACACCCATACGGGGTGTTTTCCGTCACGCCAACTGTGTACGACAGCTCAGAGTCCCCGGATGTCGGTGTCGGGCAACCGCCGGGCGACAGGGACAGGTCGTCAGGAGTGTCGGACGATCGTAGAGAGCTGCTCCCCCCTCCGCCACAGTTCGATCCCCCTAAAAAACAACATTTACTATTAGCATCAAGTTGCCTTTCGTAAATTTATGCCTAAAATGTGACATATCAATGTTTTCTCATTGAGAGTACGTTTACATTTACAGTAGAACGTCGTTTATCCGAACCAATTGGGACCAGACACCGCTCGGATACGTGATTTATTGGACCATGTATACACTATACAAATATTGAAAATCATTACATGCAGGAAACGTGCTAGAAAAAAAGTAAAATAGGTGCAAAATGTCGCAATTTCACCTTGATTGTGGAAAATAATCACTTATTTTTCTCTGTACCATTATGCACCTTCGTTTTTTTGCTGCAAGGTCTCTGATTCTCTTCACCAGCAGTAGTTGAGTAGGACAACACTCTGATTGTTTTTCATACCACTCCATAGCTATCTCTAATGCAGAAAAATGCGTCAGCATTTGCTACTTTCGTTGTTGTCCTCATCCGTTTCATCGTCGACAGGGTTGGATTCTTCTTGCAAGGAAGTCACAATCTCGTCATCATTTAGCATTTGAAATCCAGTCTTCTGCATCGTATGCCATCCAGGTTTCTACATCAACAAAACTCAACAAAAGAGCACGTATATACCCTCTCACTTGGAAACAAACAGATTTAATATTCCGCGCAGATGTTTACCAAATCACACAACTGAAATTCTCCAAATATCCCTCACCTTGTGGTTTCCCGCCACTTTTTACTCACACGAAACAAATGCACAATTCGAAAAAGTACCCGGACTTTGGTTCGGATATTTGACGCTCCGGATAATAAACGTTCGGATAAACGACATTCTACTGTACTTTCAAAATAACAATACATTTTTGCCTACTTGGATATGTAATCATATGACACGTTAGATGCAAATTGACCGCAGAAAGCATGGGAATTTGAACACTGACGCAGAGCTTTCTCATGAAGTAAATTGGCGATTAGAAAAAGAGAAATGTAGCAGAAGTTGCAACGCCGCTTGAAAATTGACTCAACCCGAACTTAAAGTTCCCAATTTTGAAATAGCAATTCAACCAATCAAATTACACCGGACTTCCTCATTTCAGCCAAATCATATTCCGTGTTTTGGCTATAATTACACTCTGATAAGCTTAAATCATTTAATGAATTCAACGGTATTTTAATCCTTTGATTTCAAAACTGGAAATGTTTTCCGAATTGTGACTGATCGCGCTACCCCAGTAGTCTTGGTCGGACGTTGTCTAGGGCGAATCGTTACCACTAGTACTGATACCATTAAAAATTCAGTCTATGAAGTGTGCGTTAAATGTATTAAGATTCCAAGTCCTCATGTTGTTATGATGAGGAAGTTGGGAGAGTAGAAGCCAGTTCGACACTTGGCAGAAATTCAGAAAAATGAGGTTCGTCACCAGTTGTTTTTGTGTTGTTTCGGAGTGTGACTTTAATACATAAGCAATAAATACTAATTATAATAGAAGATTATATATTTTAATATACAATAAGGAGAAAGATGGTTAATTCGTATAGATATATGAAAAGTACAACCACATTTTGATGAAGAACAAATGCCTAAAAAACAATGTTGGTGCAGTTATTATATTCACATAAGGGGCCGTAAATTTTGTAATAAAACAGTGATTGATAAATCTGAAGGTTAAAACACTGCTACTATTATATAGAATATACACAAAAAGTTTCAATTAATTGTTTTTAAAACTTTTTTAGCAATCGCTTAGCCCCGTTTGAGTATTTAAAATAACACGCACATTTCGAGTAAAACGCGTTTTAAAGTATGACATCTTACTTAAAATTATGGCATCTGCTTTTACCAAAACGCTTGTATTTTTTGTTCTCGTGAACGAAAAATAATAAACTTGGTATCTTTATAAAGCCAATAAGATGGCCTATAAAATAATAATAAAAACTTGTCACATTTTGGCAAAATTCGCAATTTTAGGATAGTCAAATACCATAAAATAAGAATATAAATCCACTTTTAAAATATATATATATATATATCAATAAACTTAGCTCATGCTCAGTAGAGAAGTCTTGGCAACATATCATAAAAAAGGAGAATGTTTTGAAATTAGGGCCACCCTTTCATCACTTTTTGAAAGAAAATTTCATTAAAAAGATTTTAATCGTATTATTGGTTCTAAAACAATTTTATATGTATATCATAATTTTGATGGCACTAAATATACGGGAAAAAATTTATATGACTCCCAAAATCATTGTTCTGAACCCTGTTGGATATCTTAAATTTTATAATACATAGTTTTATATGTAACTTTGAGTAAATCCTTTTTTCAAAAAGTAACTTAATACCAATGCGCAACGTTACAACAATTAGTTTTTCCAAAAAACTGTGTGAGAAAAAGGTTGAGATTTCTACACGACATATTAAACGCCAGCAATAACGTACACTGTAATTAAAGTAACTAGTCACAGAGGGGCTAATAATATTGTAATTACGCATAAATTGTCTTATATGACAACATTTAAAATTATAGTAGTACAACAAGCTTTGACCAAGATTTATTTCCGAGCGTTGGTTCATTCGATCAACATATTCGAAATGAATTACAAATAATTATTGGGTTTACAAATGTATCTCTAAATAATAGGCTTAAAATCCTCATAACATAAACTGAAAATATTATTTACGGAGAGCATATAAAAAATTTTAAGAAACCATCTACCTTTTTCGATGAATCATTTTTCTTTTAAATCAAGAAACAGAAAACCATAGCATTAGGTATTATTATGAAAAAATAAATACAAAAATAAATGAAAATAACCTACTAACTAATAACGAACGATTAAAAGTTGTCATTAAAAATAATAAAATAACTCCAAATAGAACTTTTAGTCATTCCATGTGTCGGGGGTGAGCAATTGTTTTGGTTTGAGGGTCATATTGTGGAAACCAATAATACCGGAGGGCTGCCTCTTTCGCATTCATAATTTCACAAAAGGTATAAATTTCACCCTACATAAAAATCAATAAATATAAATGAAATAAAATAGGCGGTTTATTCAAATTATTTATTTATTGTGTAATTTGCTATTATCTAGTGCCACACACGTTTCATTTTAGAATCAATTTAATGAGACAAATGTATTCTATTGAGGGGTCTGAGGGGTGTTAACTTTTTTCTAGTGGGCTGAAAATATAAACAATATTCAAATACATATAACTCTTTGAAATTAATATTAAATAATTTGAATCTTTTACACATCATTTATAAAAGAATGGGGCTTCAGAAAAGTGTAAAATGTTTAAAGTATAATCAAAATTTGAAAAATTATAAGCATATGAAAATTGGAAATATTAATTAAGTTTTACGCTGCGCATGCTACTTTCAAAAGTAGTAGCTTTAATTACTAGCAATAAGTTGATTTAAATTTAAATGTATTCTTATTACACCGTAGTAATTTTAAATAAATAGAATTATAAATTATATTTTTAAAAAATAAAAATATATATATTTTCAAAATTTTTTTTGAAAAAATTCAATGTTTCAAATTTTTTGAAATGCAAAAGATATTTTATTCTTAATTTACTAGGGTTTAAAGAGTATGATACATTTTATAATTCTATAAAGTTTTATGCATCAAAGGCTACTATTTTATAAAATAGCGTGCGCAACGCAAAAATTACTTAATATTTATTACAAAATTGTTTCTTATTTACATATGCTTATAACTTTTAAAATTATTATTATATTTCAAACATTTTGTGCTTTTTTGAAACCAGAATCCTTTGTAAATAACGTATAAAAAGATTCGAATTATTTAAGTTAAATTTAAAATAAGTATACCTGTTTGAAAATTGTTTATATTTTCACCCCTCGAGACAAAATTAACACCCCTGAGACCCCTTAAACTTTTCTACAATATTTTTGAAATCAGGAGTGATATTGCTGGTTGAAATTCTCCTCACAGCCTGCATTTTAATGTCAGCCAACTTGCATCTTGATTTACTCTTGTCGATCGTTTTGTAAAAAAAACTATGCTCAAATATTTGTTGACCCAAAATATAGAGAATATTTTCTGTCTTTTTGGTTTCCTGACCGTCTTGACGGGCCACACTATTTGCTCACCCCTGTCGTATGTCATATCAATATAGATCACAGTGTCTCTTATTTTAGCCAACATCAAAAATATAACCAACTTAACTAAGATAAATAAAATTGAAAAAACCTTGTTATTCATAATATAGAACATAGCTTCCCGACTTTTTTTTTGAACTAGCGCCCCCTTTTCTAGTAAATATTTTGATACCACCCCCTTTTATAGAGAATATTTTGATACCTCCCCCTTTTATAGAGAATATTTCGATACCCCACCACCTCCCACTCTTGAGAAATAAGAGTGTACATAATACATGGTGAAAACAAGAGTTAAGTTTTAAAAAAATATTATATTACTAATAGAAAATATATTTTTTAATTTAATTTTTTTCTAAAGCCCCAATTTTTTTACTTGCGAATCTGAAATAGCTATTGCCACAAATATATTTAAATATGTAATATTATATATTTTAGTCATAGATAGTATATTGTTGAAATAGAACGCTACTGAATTCTCATCTAAAAGCTCTTCTCCAATTAAGAGTGGATTACAAGTTTTAACTTACCTGTTTTAAAGACAAGCAAAGGTTTTGATGATATGTAGTAATTTATAATAAACTATTTCTTTTTTTTTCAAAATAAATAAAAATTGACAGTTTTAGCCTTTAAAGAATCACACGTTAGTTCTTTGTTAACATATATGATTATGTTTCTTGGATAATATATATATAATGAAATGCAGTGGACGAAACATTTTTGCTACTGCTCACAGACAAAGACAACACGTGCACTACAGAAATTAAAATGCACTATATCATTCAATTTAATGCAGGTCTGAATGCAATGTAATATTTAAGTTTTTTATCTACTTCCCGAACTACAGAAATATGTGAATTTCCGTACATGGGATATAAAAATGTTTTATATACATACAATCAACTTAATGTAAACAGTATTAAAGTTAGCTTTTGTTAGTGCATAATCAGCGTATTTTTTTAGTCTTTTTTTAAACTATATTTGGTTAATCTGCCAAAGCCCCCCCCCGTGCCATCTCAACGCCCCCTAATTATTTCTGGGTCTTTTACTGCCCCCTTGAAAGCCACAAACGCCCACAAGGGGGCATTATCGCCAGCGCTGAAAACCTATAATATAGAACCGGGGTGAGCATTACGTCGATCGCGATCGACTAGTGGACCGCCAAGACAATTTGAGGTGACCGCCTGAAGATTAGCCTTTAGTAACTGCATAAGGAAACATTCAAGATTGGCTGGCAATACGCAGGCTATAAGTCTTCTACTGACTATAATTACGAGAAATAACTTTAAAAAATAAAACATTTTCCTCTAAAGTATTTTGAATTATTTGATAATAAATGCATCATTAGATATGATTACATTTGTGGTTATTATTATTATTATTATTAAGTTTGTATTTTGCGTTTTGCTTTAAACACGGTTTCAAAAAAAGTGAGTTTTTCATTTTATTTACGTAGGTAAGTACATATTCCGTATTTATTATTAAGTTATAATAAATATTGTTGACCTTTTCCTTACCTTACCACACCTATGATCCTGGGCAGTGGGGGCACTCCTCAATTTTTCAAAGGGAACGTGGTGGCCCAGGGTCGAATGTCTGCCATTCTCATATAAGCTGCCAAATTGCCAAATATTTTTTTTTATTTTGTGGATTGTCGGGAACAAAGAACAGTAAGAAATAAATTATTGAATAAATAATTAGCATTAATTATTAAAAAATTATCAATAACAAATTCCTAATTAAGTTTTACATACTATATACATGGGATTATAATCGATCCGGGGAAAAAATCATGGGCTATTTGGAGGAGGGTTTGGAATCGTGGACCCTCCCCCTCCCCTTTGTGAGTGGACCGCAACACCTTGAAAGAATTGGAAGTAGCCCGTACCCTGGAAAAGTCTGCCCACCCCTGATATAGAACATATTAACAAGTTTCGCTAAAATTAAATTTTTAATGTTTTTCATGCAATGAATTCACCACAAGGTATTGTCTCGGATATTACTGGACTAAAATCTTATGGACCTTCAGGCAGCCTAGTGGATGATTGCAAATTAAATAGGAGGGGGGGGGATTGAAAGAGGAAAAAACTATCAGCATATAATGAACAATCACCCCTCAGGAGCAGTTCTTAGCTGTAAAAAAAATTACCCTTCAATCTCTACCAGCTATCCCATATTACATGAATAATCTCATAGAGATCACAGTACCAATGCCGAATAAAAATATCTGACCGGAGGCGACATAAAAAATCCCGTGCAATCAAGTTTTTCATCACCCCAACTTCGATTAGACCAAGGTCGTGTTCACGAGCTTGCTTCATATTTTCGCACCTCTTGACGTATCAATTACCACCAGAACTAATGAATGAAACGATCGCGGGATTCGGAAATAATGCGGTCGCCATCTTTGATTAGAATAATTTGTACGCGAATATGCTGCTGCTAATGATTCCATCGCCTTTTTTTTCCACGTACGACTTAATCCCAAATCCCCGCCACCTTCCTCTATCAGTGGCAAACAATAAAAAAAAGAATTAAGAAACACAAGCGAAATAAAAAATAAAAAACAGAGAGGTCAAACCGCGGGTCGATGGAGATGTAGAAATTTGACGCTCAATTGGCGGGTTTGATTGGGGTGTCACGTGATCTCAGACAATGATGGTATCTGCAGGTGGAAATTAGATGACAGTTTGAGGTATCCCCCAGCTCAGAGACACACGGGGTAATTTAGAAGTTTATTGATTGAGATCGAATGGTAATAGCATCCAGTATCTTTGGTGAGAAATCTCAAGACTTTTTCAGTCCATTACGATTGTATTATAATCTGCTGTTTCTAATTCAATAAATTGTTTTTTTTAGCATAGAACATGCTACTGAGAAAAACCTAATAAAATAGGCAATGGTTTGTCAAAAAGTGACGCATGCGTATAAAAAAATTGTTCACCAAATAAAATTTTAATAAAATTTGGGATAAATCTGAAGAAAAAAAAACTTTTGAATCAGGAATTAAAATTTTTTAAACCTATTAAACGCTGTATTGGTTCAATTAATACTTTAACTCTGTGATTCTTAAGCTTTTGATCACCACGGCTCCTTTTATGTATCAGCCAGACATTGCGAACCCCAAAAAGTTTGAACACGCCCCCCCCCCGATTCCTAACACATGGCTGAGTCATTTTAAGTTTCCTCAAAAGTCCTAACACTACTTCTGCTTTTTTTAAATTCCTATAATTAGTTCATTCTTTCCTTCTATCTATATCTTGTTCAAATTTTTCGATAGTGAATAACATAGTGAATACATTTTCTTAAACTTGTAGTGGATGAAATTGGATGTTAATACAGTTTTTTCAATTATTAATTCATTAATAAAAAATGAATAAATTGTAACAAACAAAAATAATAGTTCAACAGAATAAATAGAAAGGAAATCATTCGTTGTGTCCCTATAGGGCAATGGATAGCGCGTTAGACTTCTAATCCAAAGGTCGTAGGTTCGAATCCCATCTGGGATGGCCTAATTTCTGTGAATGGAATTTCTTTTTTACTATACTATTTTATTAGAATAATTAAATTTAATGAATGAATAAATAGTAACAAACAAACAAAAATAGTCCAACATCCTACATAGAAAAGAAAATGGAAAATGGCAAGCAAAATCGCTTTCTATTTTGCTACTTAATATTGTGAATCTGTTATATGCATATACATATTGATATTAATTGTAATTATTTAATAAAAAGAAACTAGAATAAAATTTTTCTTTATTGACCTAAGTAGGAATTGACTTAAAAACTTTTGTATTATTTGTTTCCTGTAAGAAAACAGTGAACATCTAATTATAATGTTATAAAAATATTAAGAAATACTAGCTTTGGTAAGAAAATAATATAAGCACCAATCGATGAAGAAATCGATTATGGTGGCAATTGGCGCACAATGTGTGTGTGAATCCAGTTTTTAATCTTTGCACACATGAGTTTCTACTATGTTTTTAAAAATATTACATTATAGTAAATGCTATGTAATTGTTAATAATATAAAAACAGAATTAATATTATTAATTTAAATAAATATTCCAGTAAACATTTTTATTGAAGCAATTTAGTGATCTAGTCTTGGATTGCATATCTTTCAATTTTTCCACGAGGTGTTTCAAAGTCTGTAAAAGAGAAAAATCTTAATACTGGATGAGAGACCCGTGGGACCCTGGTGTTCAGCGGATCCCAATTTAAGAATCACTGCTTTAACTGATATTCTTATGAAGAAAAAAAGATCCAAAATATAGACTCAAGATGAGTAAATTTCATTTTTAAAAAATATTCGTGGTTATGTAAATTTTTATCTCGTATACATAATAGCTTCTTTCTTAGATTTTTAATGGAGGAAAATTGTCAAATTAGTTTTTTTTAGTTGCAGAACGGGAGATTTCATTAAGTCTCAGCTGATTTTTAATCCATGGCATATTCAATAAAATAAACATAGCTCCCTTTTGTCTCGGGTAGCATTCACTGAGTTATGCTCGAGTGGAAAAAAATACGTACTATAAAGCCTTAGCATTGAAGACCCGTAAAGATTTAGATGTATAAATAGACACAAATATTACAAAAGTTTAAAAAGGTCTAGCTGATCTGACTTTATTTAGCTAAATTGCATAATTATCTCTGCTATTTGTGAAAAAAAATATGAATCACTAAAATAAGTACGTTTTACACCATTCTAAAAATGACCGTTTTCTGTGGGAAAAAAAACCCCTCCCCTATGATTGGTCAATTGATTATATAAACGTATAATTAATGTTCAACTCGAAGGATCTCAATGGACCTCGGAAAATTGAATTGTGGTCAAGTGAGGAGGAAGGCACTCGAACTGGCATCCCCTCTCCAAGCTTCCACATTAACATGAGGATTTTGGACCTTTACAGATTTCCGCAATATGCTCGGTGGATTTTTAATATCCCCGGAACTGGGGATATTAAAAGGACCTGGATGAAAATCATTTGCCAATCACGTGACTATGACTATTTAATTACGGGGGGAGGGGAACTAACAGTAAAACTACGGCATGAAAATAATAAAAATTACTATATTCTTAAAATATACATATCCTCCGATTGAATTCAGTTGGATTTCCTCTGGGTGTGAAATGATGACTAACAAATATTAACAGATGTATCAGGTCTGTGGGTAGCCTAGTGGTAACAGCATCAGACTTCAGATCGGAGGGCCTGGGTTCGATGCCATATGCCGCCAAATACCCTCCGAGTACACACGGAGTACGTGCTAGTTAAATCAATGAGTCCGAAAGTCTTGTGGGTGGTCGCAGCTGAAACCACGAGGGCAGGGGGCTGGAGAATATTTCCTTTCCCTCCAGTTCCATGTCTGAGGTGGGGATAGGTGGTGTCGCCATCTATCGTTAAGAAGTCCAACCCGTCTCATAGGCTCTGGCAACTTTCATTCCTTCCCTTCGGGAAGGACACAACAACAACAGATGTATCGTATTTTTTAAGAAAAGTTGCAGGTTTTAAAAAACCAGGTGTGTAATTCTAGTTCAACAATAATTAAAAAGTAAATCATATAATTCGAGTGAGTGAGTGAGAGAATATTAACGTCGCACTGATTAGCAACACGAGGGCTTTTTGGCGACGGTCCGCGTAATTTTGAACCATGGTCAAGTGACGCGGACGACACCTGAGCTGGCACCCCCCTCTCCTAACTACCACGCCACACCAACGGGAGGACGTTTGAGCTCTCGACAGATTTAACGTGCATCGCTCCCCTACACGGCGTATCTTTAGTGGTGCTAGGATCGAACCCATGACATGCTAGCCATGATCCGATGCCTAGACCACTCGGTCACATAATTCGAAGAGAGCTTCTCAATCATATTCGCACATATGAAGTAATAGTGGCCACTGTAGTCCGATGGTCATGATCACGAATTTCAGGCCTGCGAACAAAATCACCTCTAGTATTCGAATTACTTTAAGTGCGACGTTATTAGACTATAAATTTTACAAAAATAATCATTACACTTAAAAGTATTTCCCTAACAAATATTTCTTATTCTAAATAAAAAAAAACTATGAGGTCCAAACCCTACTGCACCCATCTCAGTATACGTGACTTGGGTGCTGAGATGCATGAGCAGATGTTCCGGCCAGGTGATCAGTCTGACTCAAAACCCTCAGTGTTTAGTTAACCAGCAATCCTGGAACACATGGACCCACTGAAGGGATGAAAGGCCGAGTCGACCTTGTCCAGCCCCCTGTGTCAGCCACTGGACTTCGTTATCCTTAATAGAAGAATATATTACGTTATTGTCACGCTCTACATGAACATAAGATGGATTTTTTCCCCTATCTAATGAGTTAACTTACTCTATACATTAAGGTTTAAGATACGACTTTTAAAAAAAAACGAAAAAATTAATTTTTGCTCTAAATAAAAACAGAACCGGTAGTCAAAAATAGTTATCTCACATACTATGCAATTATATTAGCGTCTATCTTCATTTTTTTAAAATAGGAAATATAAATGATGATATTTTTATCACAAGATCTTTGAATGACTTCGCTGAAAATTAAATTTCTTACGAATGTTTGGAGAGATTCCTGAATTCCTCTTCTTCCACTGTTTGCTGTAAACAATAATTACGCAGAACACAATATTTGATGAATTATTTCCATCTACTGATCTTTGCTGGGATCATAGGTCCTTTTCCCGTGCCTAATGTGTGCACTTTTTTGCATATCTCTGTATTAAATCATGTTAAAATATGAAGTTTAATAGATAATTAGTTTTTTGTGAATAAAGCTGAAACGATAAATTATTCCAGTATTTCTACAAAAATGCTTGCTTTTATTCTAAATTAAAAATATAAATATTAAAAATAAATTCAAATTAAATAAAGGAATGAGAAGGCAAATATTTAATTAGACTAAGATATCTGACATGCTTCTCTATGGTTATATTGATTATTAGATAGTTTTGGGGGAAATAATGAATTTAAATCTAGAGTTTTTCTTTTTTTTTACAAATTATTCAAATTATTTAAACTAATGAACTTTCACACAAATAAAGCATACTTTTTAATTTGAATTATTAATCTGAAATAACATAATTAAACTTTCCTTTTTTAACCCTTTTTTGTGGAACAATAATATAAATATATAATACAAGTTTATAAAATTTATTCTGTAAAACAAATGAGGTGATACAAATTATATTACTTAAAAACTATTTTACATTTACATATTCTCCATTACTAAATCATAAAAAAAATGCATTGTTGTTGTTGTTTCTTATCCCAGATGGTGTAGCTCAGCTACACCATCTCCATAAAACCAAAAATCTCCAAAGAATCGAGAAATAAGATAGGATTACCAAAAACTTCGTCATAAGTAAAACTCAAACAATTCAGAATATGACTGGGATAGGCCTGATCAGCCTCGCACCTATGACACTCTGAAAAGACTTTGCAGCCCTGTTGAAAAGTCAGAGACTTGATGTGACCACTAAAAAAGCGCGACAGAGCCGTCTGCTGATACCTAGGAATATTAAGTTGGAGACACCAACGAGGGTTTTCCCCAAAATACCAAGGGTGAGCAGGGGGTATTCTCTAAAATGCATTCAATTCTATCCTTTTAATAGAGGAGAGTTCAGCAAAAGTTAGTCAAGTATCACACAGCAAAGTGTCAGCAGTGGCAGACTTGGCCAAACTATCGGCTATCTATATATAGTTACCATTCAATCCAATATGAGAGGGGACCCATTGAAAGTATATACAGTGTCTAGAAGAAAGTCTAAAGAAGTATGACGAATATGTAAGTTTTTTTTTTAAATCACAAAATATTTTCACTTTTACAGCATTAAAAAATATTGAATAAAATTTATCCAGCAGATCTCAATTTATTGTTATGTTCTTGAGTCATTTGTTCTTATTTTTTTATTGGAATTATTTTTCAGTTATTCACTTGTTTTGTTTCCCTATTCGCTTTACAATATGAAGAAACTCTTATTCATCTGCCACAGTATAGTATAGACCGAAAAATGTGTTAGCGCCTAAAATATATTTAACTCTGAAGCTCACTCCTAAGCCTAAAAATTTTAATATGGGGGTTCCATGTTGGATTTGTTCTTTGTTATAATTTCTCCTTTTCTGGAACAAAAGAAATTCCAATTTTGGGCAGATCTAAAAGAACGTACTCTACCAATATAAGCTTCAATAATAAACACTCCCTCGATTTTCCTCCCCACCAGTTACATCCCTAAATTGTGGAGGTAGATGATGTCACCATCTATCATGCATGAACCGAGCATAATCGTACTGTCACCTGCATGGTGCTAAAAAGCTAACGACAGGGGTACACCTTGCATTTTGTCACGATGCATTTCATAGGCTTCGATCTGACACCGCCAGACAGGTGGCATTAGAAACAACAACAACATAATAAACACTTTTATAATAACATTCAAAACTTACACATTACTGCACGAATGTACTTCAAGGCTTTTTCATTCAACATAGCATTATAAGACTATCGTAGGCCATTGATTGAATGTGTTAACGTCACATTTCGAAGCAACACATGGACTATCGGTAAGGAATCTTGTAATTTTGAACCACAGTCAAATGATGATAACTTATGAGCTAGCAACTTCATCTCCGAACTTTCATATCACTTCAAGGAGAACTATGCTCCTCAACAGATTTGACCGGGCACTTCTAGCGCAGGGTGTGTCCTACCCACCGTCTAACTTTTTTCATCTCTTCTTCTAAACCCTTTTTGGGAAATGGATAGTTTCTCGTGTAGCTGACTTTAAGGTCATATCCTGTTAGGGGCCTTAGATTGTAGGCGAATTCTAAATAAATATTTTTGGATATCACCTCTTCGGATATGTCATACCCTGCGCGTGAATCAACGTTACAGTTCTGAATGCATGATCACCTTTTAAATCTTCCTTATGCTGTGATATATTATTGTAGTCATGATGAAGAAATGAGATTTTTAAGTAATGTAATAGGTCCAGTTTTTAATAGATATAGTACAACAGTATTTTCGGATGAAGAAAGACTCTATGCGGGGATGGTGAGGGAAAATCAAATGATGAAGAGTATAACAGCAAGTATGATTTCAGGACTGAAATCGATCCAGATTTAGATTAGGTCGTTTTATTCACGCGAGTGATGCCGAGTTAATGTATAACAGCCCCCTCTACACGGCTGCTGCTAAATGGCATTAGGTCTACTCATGGCACGGTGATGCTGACCACGAAACCGTGAAAACAACCTATAGACTACCACGCAATCTGGAGACAGAAGATTTGCATTTGCAGGGGTGATAAAAATGTATACATTCTTTAAGACTGGGTAATACGTTAATGTCATAATTTTGGGATCACATTGGCTATAGGGTTATGCTGCAAAAGTTAGCATTAGCTCTTTGATATGTTCTACGATAGCTCTGGGACAGATGGCACTAGTGTTTTAGTTGGGAGAGTGAGCCAAGTCTGACTTTCGAGCAGCGAAAAAGCATTTTGAATTGGTATTGGAAGTACAAGAATATCAATGAGGCAACATTATGGAATGGAACAACCAACACGCTTAAGCATTTCTCGCCATCGAGGTAAGTTTAAAACTAATGGAACCATAATGGATATGTATAATTGACGATCAGGCCATCCACGCACAACAAAAAGTCTTTTGTTGTAATTTAGATTCATTCACATGGTCACTTCAAAAATTGACATCAGATTGTGCACGTGAAACAGGCGTGAGTAGTGCTAGCGTACGTCGTATTTTGCACAGAACCAGATGGAAAGTTTTGCAGAGGCAAGACGGCGCTTCACTCCACTATCGTGCAGATGTGCGTACCTATTTGGATAACTTAACACCGGATCATTGGATTGGACGAAGGTGTCAGATTGAGTACTCTGTGCGTCACCTGATTTAACCCCACTTGACTTTAAATTTGGGGTTACCTCACGAACACCAAGAAAACACGCACACTAGAGGAAACGCGGTATGAAGTGGAAAAGGCTAGTCATGCAGTTCATGAAGCCAATCTGAGACATGTCACCAACAGTTTATGACACCGTGCTCAAAAATGTTTGGAGGCAGGTGGATTACAGCTTGAAGACTTATTTTTATTCACTGTAATACCTTATGATAATACAGTCGACTCTCGAAAATTGAAACCTCTCAATAATTCGAAGTATATACTCAGTCCCTAGAAAAACTCTTGATATTTCGAACTAAAACAATACGTTTGGGTACTCTCAATAATTCGAAGCAAAATCTGTGTCTGGCTGTATTAGAACACGCAATAATACGAAATTATCATATAAAACTCTCAACAATTCGAAAACTCACTAGCATGTACAGTCCTGTAGCAAACAGGTTGGAGCTTACAAGTTTTGTGTTCTATTGTCTCTGCGTATATCCTCTGTAACGTAGCCCCTTTAATGACTATCTGTATACTAACACTTCTTAGTATTTTCCGGTTCATCAGGTGAAAATACACTTTTATTGCTATTCTTCAAGGGGATAATAGACCAACCGCACCTGTTGTCAGCCGTCCATATCTTTCACTTAGCACGTGACATTGCTACACATTTCCCTATTGTGAGGAAGAGATGCGTAGGATTGTGTGAATGAATGCATTATCTTAATACAGGACTTTTAACTTTTGTATAATATTTATATTGTATAATATATACTTTTTTAAAATTACTTCAAAATTTTATACATATGTACAAATGTTGTTTTATTACATAGTTTGAAATTTAAATGTGTTAGAAAAAAAATTCTCTCCTAGTATTTTGGGAGCTTTTTCTACCCTCTTGATAATTCAAACTCTTGATTATTCGAAGTTTTTCATTGGATGAAGATATTTCGTTTCATAACTGGCAAAATTAATGATTTCTATAATTTACACATATTGGAACAGCAGTAATACTTTTAATATAATCAAGCGGAAAGAAACCATTAACTATCACAGGATGCTTAAGACATTTAACATTAATGTTTTTTAAATGAAGTTTGAAAATGATATGTTTAAGAGCCATTATACTAGATTACGACAAGGTCAAAAGATTAAATAAATCATAAAAGGGCATTTTGACAACCTTGAAAGATTTTTTGAGATATTCATATTGGCAAACTTTTTAAAACGAAAAATGAGGAAAATTAATTATTTCATGCCGAATGAAAACGGAGCCAATTTAATTTAAAATGAATATGGAGTAGTCATTACCTGCAGATTAAGTCGCAATCAATTAATCACCGCAGAAAGAAGTTCCAAGTTCTAATTAGTCTTCGAAAAGAAGCTGGAATGAATGTATTGGTTCGAATTGGACTGTCATTTTTCCAGGAGAAAAAGAAACTGACGTGTCAATTTGGTTCTGACGAAAAGCAATCAATTTAAAGTTATTCATATTAGCTTTAATTACCTGCTTTATTAGTTTTTTTTTCATAATTGTGTTTTAAATTACAGCTTTACTTCTACGTGCTAAGTAATTTGTAATTTTTTTCAAGTAATTAAATATTTTGAGTGCCGTTTTATAATGAACATGTGTAGTCCCGATTGAGAAAATAATTTCGTTCGCTTAAAAGTTTTGGGTGAATTTGACATAAACGGATCAGATTCATCATTTCATTGCATATCATTAGATTTTCACCTGTGCCAGGTGCTGTGATCGTTTAAATATATTAACTATTTTTTAAAGGTTTAATTGATGTTTAAGCAATTAACTCCACTCATTCATTATAGTTCTTTTAATACATTCAATGGAATATAATACATATATATATTGAAATTAATCATTGTATTTATACAAAAATTTTAACCTGTATATCAATGGCTTATCCATTAAATGTTCTTGGTCTAGAAAATAGATATGCTCTAAGTTGATTTTTTTCAACGTGCTCTAAAAGAGTATTTATGCTATGTATTTACCTTAATTTAATATAATGTGTTGAATTAATTAATAAAAACTTGTATAACTTTTTAGCATTTATCGTTTTAATTCAATAAATTGCTGTGACATTGATTCATTCATCATCTTAAAACAATCAACACGATACGTCTTTTAAATTCACGTGGGATTTGTGTTAATTTGTAAAATTATGTATTAATTTAAAAAGTAGGAATTTTTGCGTATTTTCTAGAAAACCGAGACGGGTTTTTTTTATCCGAGAAAATACTGTATTTCTTCGAGAATCTATAAGCCACCTCTTCTTCCAATATTACTGCTACTGAAAATCGGGTGCTACACAGAATCGAAGGCAGAAAGATTTGTTGGATAGGATAGTAAGGATGGATAACCACGCTACTACTGGTTAGAGCAATTATAGGTTCATGTTGTGAGGGATCACAAAACGTGTCCTTCAATTAACCTTTAGGGAATTCTTTTGGGCCAGCATTTTCAACCAACCTTCTCCGAAGCGTGAAAGCGTGATATGCAAACTAAGCTTAATTTATAAAAATTCTTTATTCGCGAGTTTGGGGTTGGTGAATTGTGAATAGATTAGAAGTGAAGTAAATGAGCAGTGAAACATATTAAGAAAGTGAATCGATTTCCTGGCAGGAGGTGTTAAAGTCAACGTGAAAGAGAATAGAAGACTGCAAGAGTTCAGGTACTGTGATCTTTAATCAAGTTGAGGATTAGTAAGTTAAACTAATAAGCGGTCATTAAATACGTAAGCTCTGCATAAAGTTATATTAAAGGTAGATCCGCCTGATTAAATATACTCTTCCCAACGCAATCTCATCTCTCCTGTTCTGTTACTGATTAGAGTTATCTTGTTTAGTGTTATTTGTCATAAACAAAAGTCTGAGTTGAATAGAGTGATAAATAAAATAATTTAATTTCATATGTCGTATGATTTAGTTCCTTCCACAACTCTAGCAGGATCATAGGAAAGAAGGGACGTAAATTCTTTATAAATGTCTAAAAAGGGAACAAATGCAGCAAAAGTGAGCACAGAGCTCAATCAGTATTTGGATTTATCTAGTGTTAATCATTATATACATTTAAAAGGCACCTTCATAAACAGAACATGTACGGCAAAACAGCAATTCCCAAGCCATTTGTCGCAATACCAAACGTCGTCTACACTAGTGTCACATTCACAAAACCTGATCGATTGAGAAGTGAAACAAAGTAATATGGTCTAACGATTATCGTTTTTCATACTGTAAAGCATGGAGTTGGATATGGTAAGCCGTGTCGTGGTTCGGTGCTGGACCAATTATATCCTGAAAGGAAGGACAACTGCAGAAAAGAGAGAGAGGTAGATAAATGTTACCTGACCTGGTCCACACCCTATGATGCAAACTTTGTTTCCTGCAGGAGATGGAATGTTCCCGGATGATAATAAACATAGCAATGCAGCGGGACTATTCAAATTATGGTTTGATGAACACGAGTGTGAAATTAAACATTTACCTTAGCCCACCCAGTCACCCCAACCTCGCATTATAATTGAACCATTATGGTCTATTTTAGAGCATTCAATACTAAATCCCTACTCCCAGAACTTTCACCATATCTCCATGAAGAATGGTACAGTATTCCTCTAAACACTATTGAGCACTTGTATGAATCGATTCCTAGGCGAGTCCAAGCTATATTACATGCCAGAGGTGGTTTTATCCTATATTATATATACGTACATATATATACACACATGACTCAATATGACGGCGAAATCGAGGCCATTCATTAAAGCCCTTCATCAGCTTTCTGCTCGTCTCTCCATCCCTGATAAGGCTGTAATTTTATCAGATTCAAGTTCTGCTCTTCAGGCCTTGGAAAGTAATCAAGACAAACGAAGTTCCAGAGTTACAGGGAGCTGCTGAGCAGAATTCCAACAAAGGTTGTCTTCCGGTGGGTGCCTGCCTTCCAAATGTGGCCTTTGGGGAAATGAAATGGTAGACCTTTTAGTAAAAAGAGGCACGAATATTCTCCAACTATTTATTAAGACCTGCCTCTTCACTCAGCAAAACTCGAGATTGTTAGGATTTATAAAAAAAAATGCTTTCGAGATGCTTCCACCAGTGCTGCCAAAAATAAATCACGGACCTAAACCACGGTGCTATTAAAACCTAACTGTGTCTCGGACTCTCCTCGTGCTGCTGCTGTGGCTGAGTTTAGATTGTTGACTGGACACGACTGCCTTTGCGCTCATTTGTCCCGTTTTAAACTGACTGACTCTCCTTTTTGAGTTTTCTGTGCTTCTGGACAAGTCATGGATGATGCTCATCTTGACGTGTGTTCTGCACTTAAGAGTTTGGATTATATTGTAAAAAAATATTGAAGAGCTTGTTGCCTAATGACCTGATGGTCAATGGCCAGGCATTTGATAATATATATATATATTTAAAAAGGGTCCTTTATAGAACTTAAGTGTTTCCATTATTTTGATAACCACCTGTATGTATTTAAAAAAGTTTCATATTGATAAAATAAATTAATTCTTCACTTCTTATTTGCTTATGGCTGATTAATTCACTTTGATTGAAAAATAACTGTTTTTAATATGTGATTTATTTGAAAAGTGTTTTTAAAGTAAAAACACAATTTCTAGAAGGCAAATATCTATGGATTTTTTAAATTTAGATTCCAAAAAGAGAAAACTATTTTTTAAGCTGGTACACTTTTTTACCTTTTCCAGTCCTTCCAAGTTAATTTGAAACGGAATATTGTATAACTTATATCATAACTCACGACATTTTGAACATTTCTATCTTTTGGCCTTTTTCATACATAAAACTGTTTTTGAAAAAGGTAAGTTTTTCGTTTCGGGGAACCTTAAAACAGCGAAACTAATTGTCAAAATAGCCACTTTCCAATAACAATTAATGGTGCTAAGCCTACCAAAGAATTCAAGCATTTGAGGGCTTATTGTAAATGTGCGGAAAGAAAACTTTCGAAGAGTTCGTAGGCAAACATATTCCTTGTGCATGTGAAAAACAGAATAACAAAAACAGTTACACACAAGAAAAATCCCGGGCCATGCAGCTACAAATGGATGCAAATTAATATTAAAAAAAAAATCTAAAAAAGTATTGTTTTTTTATTATTCATTACTAAATTAATTATTCTAAAAAAATCGTACAACGGCTGTTTTCCATTGGATAAAATTAGATTAGTTTTGTAAATTATTATTGGAAAATTGAAAAATTTGATCTTATCCCGGAGGGAAAAAAAGAGGGAAATAGAGTTTTATACTCGAATACTCGAAACAGCCCGTAAAACACCGAGCTAAGTGAGGGCAAAGAAATATTCCTGACAAGGAAAAGAAGTGGAGGAAATTTCGGAAAATAGGTAAATTTAATTACATAAATATAGAGTGAGTGAGTGAATATTAACGTCGCACTGTTTAGCAACACGAGGGATTTTGGCAACGGTCCGCGTCATTTTGAACCATGGTCAAATGACGCGGACGACACCTGATCTGGCACTCTCCTCTCCTAACTACCACACCACACCAACGGGAGGACGTTTGAGCTCTCGACAGATTTAACGCGTGCATCGCTCCCCTATACTGCGGGTCTTTAGTGGTACTGGGATCGAACTTATGACACGCTAACCATGATCCGATACCTAGACCACTTGGCATAAATATAGAAATCATTCTCTTAGAAGTTCAAATGTCGAGAGGGAAAGGGGGAATTTCCATGGGGATAAAGTGATGTACTCGGTAAAAGCCCGAGCAACGCCGGGCTAATCGGACGGGAAACAGGCCCGTCCGACCGTGCAAAGAGGTGGAGGAAATTTTGAAAAAGAGTATTTTTATGATATATTAATACCGAAGTCACACAAACACATCAGGAAGTGCTTACACCGAGACGGGAAGAGGAAATTTTTAAGGCAAAAATCTATACACAAGAAACAGCCCGTGCAACGCTGGGCCCTGCAGCTAATTTTATATATCTTTTGTCTCGCCGGTATTGACTATTCTTAAGTAATTTAACCCTATTTTATTTTTTTCACAAAAATATTTTGAGAATTTGAGGCGTGGCTTATATATATAGAATCTACAGCGGCTTAAATTCGAATAAATACGGTAGTTCAGTTCTGGCTCTTTTTTATTTATAAAAGATAGTCTTAATCGCAAAGAATGGAAAAACAGAACATCTGAAAATTAATTTAAATAAATCTTTGAGATTGAAATTCAAGAAAATATATTTTTGTGACTTTTCTTGAAAAATCCTTAAGACAATCTTCTAAGGGGGAAAGAAATAGTTGCTGTGAAGTTTTAATATAAATGTTGAAACTAAACTACTCCAACAGCCTACTTTTGAAATTTTAATTCCATTGAATAAAACGCAAATAATGAGACAATTAGAATTTATTACGATGGTTGATTGTGGTTGACATGAGGTAAATTAGTGGCGGGCCGCGTAATTTGGAGCCTCGGTCAAGATGAGAGGATAATACTTGCTTTATATATGTGATATCTCATTCTTCTAAATTTAGTTCCATGCCAGCATGAGAGGATCTTGAACCTCAACAAATTTAACGTGTACCCTCTACACCAGAACTCTAAACTTTTTATCGCCGTGGACCGGTCAACATTTGATAATTTTACCGCGGCCCACTGGATGTGGGACGCTGATTGTTTGTATTTTAGATTGTTTTGATTTAATAATTCGAATTTAATTGTTTTTAAATACGCCTTCTAAAAAACACCAAAAAATAAATATGTTCACTTTGAAGCAACTTGAGGCCATTTCTGACGGATTTAATGAACAGTCAAATGACGAGGACGGTACTCCACGCCAACGTGTAGACTTTGAATCCCGACAGATTTCACATGCATCAGCTTCTCTGCATGGCGCTTCTGTGTTTTTGAAAATTTTCCTCATTTGTAAAAATTTAAGTGAAATAAAATGAAATAAATATACTGTTGGGTGTGTGGGGTATTATAAAATAATAATATTCTCTGGAGTCCTAGAATTGTCTTATTCCTCGATTTATTGCTAACAAAAACTTTCATCGAAAACTTAACAATATTTAACAAATTACTAGTGAGTGAGTGAGTGAGTGAATATTAACGTCCCACTGTTCAGCTACACGAGGGCTTTTGGGGACGGTCCGCGTAATTTTGAACCATGGTCAAGTGACGCGGACGACACCTGAGCTGGAACCCCTCTCTCCTAACTACCACACCACACCAACGGGAGGACAATTGAGCTTTCAACAGATTTAACGTGCATCGCTCCCCTACACGGCGGATCTTCAGTGGTACTGGGCTCGAACCATGATCCGATGCCTTGACCTCTTGGCCACAACAAATTACTAGATTGAATTTCTTAGAGAGAATAAATTCTAATATTCGAGACAAAAATCCTAGTAAACAATGGCACCTGGTACGCCGAAATCAAGAACAATATTAAGATTGACTGGCTGAATATTAATTTCGCACTGTTAAGCTACACGAGGGTTTTTGGCGACGGACCTCGTAATTTTGAACTATGGTCAAGTGAGGAGGACGACACCTGAGCTGGAACCCCCTCTCCTAACTACCACACCACACCAACGGAAGGACGTTTGAGCTCTCAACAGATTTAACGTGCATCGCTACCCTACACGGCGGGTCTTCAGTGGTACTGGGCTCAAACTCATGACATGCCAGCCATGATCCGATATTTTGACCACTTGGCTACCGCATCTACAAGAACAATATTAAGACTTAAAATGCACGAGTAAACAACAGCACATCTCGTTATGCCGAAGCCAAGTTCAAGATGCAACTGAGACTGAATCCGTTACATATGGTTTCTATCGAGATAGACCACGTGGGGTCTGAGGGTGGTGTCAACTACACTCCACCCACTCAGACCACTTGGTCCACAATTCACAACATAAAATGCTATGTTTTGATTCTTATCCTTAAATTACTTTTTCATATCAGCTGATCAAAACATAAATTCGCTAAATGTCTACAGTACATTCTAATATCGCAGATGACAGAACACTCTTAAATTAATTAGCAAAATTCACATAAGGATTGAAATAATTTCAAAAATAAGGTTCATTGGGTACTGATGAGTAATTTAGGATTCTAGAGATATTGTCTATTTTATAGAAATTAAATTTATTTAATTCTGCTTGACATGTCTCTGTGCAAAAAGGATAAGTAGTGATATACTACATTAAATATATTGTAGTCTAGATCTTATCCATAATTGTCAAAGCAATAAAATATCATCTCCAATTATGAGAAATTTAAAGGTCAGTAATAAATATATAACTCAAGTGAATCCTATTTGAATGATTCACCATAAACATATGCATGTGACACGTGGAGTGGATTGTGTGTTGCAAAAGTCAGAGGCTTACTTAACAAAGGCGGTTCTGACCCCGACCGCTTTTAAACGGACTCTACCAGCGACACTATTAGTGAGCGTCTGACGTCAATGCAGCAGCAGCAAACAACATTCATTTGGACAGAGCGCCGTGATGAAGATCAGGTTGATAACTATTGATGCGTGTGGAGAGAAGGATTTCGCCAAAAAATGTGTTGGCGCAATGCTACTTGCTCACTGCTTTTTTTTCTCTTGCTTTCAGAAGTGGTTTATACATTTCGTTGCCTTTGATTGTGGCGTTATGACATATTTCCAGTTTGGGAGAGGGGGAGGGAAGAGTTGTCGAGTTTGTTTGTTTCAATTAACGTCATTCTTAAGAAAATTAATTCTTAAACCTGCATCATTTCATGGAATTATTAGTTTTGTTAAGTGACTTTTAGAAATTTAGACTCTCCCCCCACACACACTTCGAGAAATTTCATTTTTTAACTATATGTAAAAAGTATGTAAGTGCAAATGGATATCCATGAATAAAGTGAAATTACGAAAAGAATGCCGATTAAATTGAAAAGCTACTAAAGACTCACTGGGCACAAAATAAATAAATTGCTGAACGTTTTGATTATACTGTGCTTTTCTGAAATTCTGTGTAAGTGATTTTGAATGAGTTTTATATTTTTATGCAAAACTTTTTTTTAAAAAATTTTGTAATGCAGTAAGTTATTAAAAATTTTCGATATTTTCTTCAAGGATTTTGAACGTTTTCATTGATTTTACTCGAGTTAAGGTGTTTTTTTTATCACTTGGCAATGGTTCAGTTTTATGAGGTCCGTACCCAATTGCTTCCGAGTGAGTGAATATTAGCGTCGTACTGTTTAGCTATATACATGAGGGCTTTTAGGGACAGACCTCGCCCTTTTGAACCATGGTCAAGTGACGAGGACGTCACCTGAGCTGGCACATCCTCTCCTAACTACCACACCAACGAGCAGACGTTTGAGCCTCGATAAATTTAAAGTGCATCACCCCCCCCTACACGGAGGATATTCAGCGGTACTAGGCTCGAACTCATGACACGCCGGCCACAAGTCCGTTGAGTGAGTGAATATTAACGTAGCACTGTTTAGCAAAACACGAGGGCTTTTGGCGACGGTCCGCGTCATTTTGAACCATGGTCAAGTGACACGGACGACACCTGAACTGGCAGCCCCCTCTCCTAACTACCACACCACACCAATGGGAGGACGTTTGAGCTCTCGACAGATTTAACGCGTGCATCGCTCCCCTACACTGCGGGTCTTTAGTGGTACTGGGATCGAACTTATGACACGCTAACCATGATCCGATACCTAGACCACTTGGCTACCGAGGCCCCACGAGTCCGTTACCTTGGCCACTAGGCTATCGCGACCACTGCGTTGCTTTCGAGTTATCATACAATTAAGACTGTAACATTGCTGCTTTTATAAAATGTCTACCCTTATTTAAACAAAGTAAAAATTTTCACATATACTCGAAATATTTGTTTTTAGTTTTGATAGTTTTCAGCAAACCATCAAAACAACAAGAAACCCATGTAAGGTTTTTTTTAATAAAGTAACAAGTAGTACAGTCTTCAAGTTTTTGTAACATTCACTTAAAATTTGAATCACCAGATGCCTTTTCATAATCTTTAATTAGTTTTAAAAAATGATTTTAACCAAAATAAAGCATAAACTTGATACAAAAAAATGTCTGGAAAAATTGTCTAATTTCAGTAACATTCCATAAAATTTGTTTATAGTATTTTTTTTTCCAAATAATTATTTTAATGAGTTTGATTGACTGAGTGCCATGCCCTTGCAACGCAAAACAAAAGTTTATACTCGATTTACTAACAATTCATTAA
Organism: Trichonephila clavata; assembly: GCA_019973975.1. NCBI lineage: Eukaryota > Metazoa > Arthropoda > Arachnida > Araneae > Nephilidae > Trichonephila > Trichonephila clavata. The sequence continues at coordinate 63,443 of BMAO01022387.1, read as the reverse complement.
AGAATCTTTTTATGGTACTTATCGGTTATAGGAAACATGGATTAACGATTCTTTTAAAAATTGCGCCAAAACGAGCATTGGAGGTATGATCATCCTACAATTGTTTCTGGGCGAAAACCCATCTGATGTTCCTGCCAAGACGCAGGAGTTCGTCGCCTCAACAATATATATATAGTTCTCGAAAACCAATGATTTGCACGAAACCCAATATTGCGCCGATAACAAAGTACCTTAAATCTTTAGTGACACTTTTTGCCTATACAAATTTGCTGACGATTCGTATAATTATTAATTTTTCCATAATTTTCCCTCCATCAACACGTGATGGAGTCTTATACTTAAGATTTACAAATTATGTTATACAACCCCTATGTTTTCGAGGGGGGGGGGTTTGGTACGTTGTAATTTATACTCATTTCACGCAAGTAGCTGTATTTAATAATTATATGTTAATATTTTTATATTTATTAACAGGGCAAGAAAATATCTATCATTTGGAGCATAAAGTTTTAAGGTATCCGACTACCCTAAATTGTGAATTTTGCCAAAAATTAACAATTTTTTTATGGCTTTATTGTACACGCCATCTTATTAGCTTTATAAACATCCTAAGTTTTTCATTTTCCGTTCACTAGAACAAAAACTACAAGTGTTTTAATAAAAACAGATGCCACTACTTGAAGCAAGATGTCATACATTAAAACGCATTTTACTCGAAATGTGTTTTTTTTAAAGTATTCAAACGGGGAGTTGTGATTGCTAAAAAAAATTTGAAAATAATTAACTGAAATTTTTTTGTGTACGTTCTGTACAATAGTAGAAGTGTTTTAACCTTCGGATTTATCAATCACTGTTTTATTACAAAATTTAGTACCTTATGTGAACATAATCACTGTTTTTTAAGCAAATTATGTATAATAACTGAGATAAAGGGCACTAGTTTTTGTAAAAAAGATAATATCTCTAATCCTCAAGGTCATTTCAAAAATGAATAACATAGCAACACATTAGAATGAAAAAATTGAAATTTTCTTTATAAACCTTTGGTACAGAATGGGCCGTGTTTATGCTATTTTTGTCAATTTTTACCTATTTTTAGTAATTATAATTTCTTTTTCTCTTGTAAATTCTAGCATATTTTGCTTAGAATGTACTAAACAAATTTAAAAATAAATCCCTATTTCTCCATTTTTTTTAAAGTTGTCGCAACCAGTCCGATACCTTAAAAAGAATACACCAAAAATATTTACCGTTAAATGTTTGAGACTATAATCTAACAATAGGAGAACCCTTTTTAAGATCTTTTTACGCAGAAAATTAACAACAGAAATTTACCAAAGTTTGAAATTTAAGCTAATACGCGAAAAAATGCAGGAAATAATCGGAATTAATACATTAAAAATTCCGTTTTGAAAGTTAACTGATAACGTTAATGAATCAATTTATTCTGTAATTTAGTATTTTAAAAGCTATTAGCATCATCGCCAATTTTTTCCAGCTAACGAAAATAATTGTGAAAGTTTATATAGAAATTATTCTTTTTTTTCCGTAGTTCTAATCTTTCCACAACTTAAAAATTTCTGGATTAGGTCCCCTCTTTTAATATTTTTATCATTATTCCCCTATCCTACTTTATGTTTTAAAAAATTAAAGTTTCTCTTTAAAGTTTTTTTTTTAAATTAAGAAACTGCTTGGTACTTCTAAATAATTTTCAGGTTTTTTTCGTGAAATTTGGTAATTTTTTTTTTTTTGCGGATCATTTGAGAGTTGCAAGAATATTTTTATTGCTATGGCAAATATATGATTTGATATAGAAAAATTAATTTCTATATGAATAGACAGCTAGCGATCTATAAAAGTTTTTCCCATGGTAAACATAATATGCACACAATTTATAAAGCTAATAAGTACCCGTGAAAAAACAGAAAATTATAGTAATCCCTTTCATATTTAAAAATACAAACAATCCTGATGAAAAAAAAAAAAAAACAAGACTACAAGAATAAATTAAGTTATTTTGCAAGAACAAGATAATTTGCTTTTTTTTTTTCGCTTTTCTTCTGAAAAACATCTTAATAGATTGTAAAAGCATTTTTAAGCATTAAAAGTAAATTTTCAATACGCGTTAAGTGTGCGCATTCAACATTAAACTTCGCACATGCATAACGTATACATGGAATACAGAAAACATCGAATACTTCGCAAATATATTCCCAAGTTAATAATACAAAATTTTAAATTGCTTAATGTAAAATGCATAAATAGATATCAATTATAATTTTCATAATACGAATAATTATTACTGTTATATGTTTACAGAGCCCTTTTTTGGAAAAAGCGCTTCTCAAACATATTTATTGCAGTCATTATTAGCGTGAGTAATAGGTAAAAATATTTTCAGATTTTACAGTTACACTTTTGCAAATAAAAGGCCCGAGTGCTATATTGATTTGATTTGATTTCAGTTTATGTCATATTCTTAAGCAATATGTGGCTTTTGGCAACAGACCTCGTAATTTTTGATTGCTATCAAGTGACGACACCTGAACTCTCCTAACTTCCACATTTTGCCAACTGGAGGATTTTACACCTCGACAGATTTAACGTGTTTCAACCTCTCTACACGGAGGTCTTAAGTAGTACTAGGTTTCAAACCTGGGATTCGACAATGCCGCCTACCAGTTCGTGCCCATGACCAGTCGGCTACCTTGGCCATAATTCTAACTACATATACACCGGAAACATGTTCCCTAACCAATTTAAATAATCTTCTAAGATTTCCAGTATAGCCTTTTTTTCCCAATTGGTTCACTGATGAATATTTGTTAAAATTTCTGTGATATAACATTCTTGTTGTCATTCGCCATTTTATAAATAGTAACAATTTCTGTGTCATCGTTAAAGACCAACTTACCCTAAAATCTGGCGTATAACGCACACAAGATGTATAAAACGCATCCATGCTTTGAAGCTGCAGTTTTTAATTTTTAGGTATATATTCGCCGTATAACCGTATTATTATTAGGTATATTTGTGCACCTTTTTTACGAAGAAACCTAAAATATACGCGTGCAATACTCTTGTTTTGAAGTCATTTATTCGAGATATTATATAACAAGCTTTAGAAAAAAAAATGGTGTGCTTCTAGAACTATAACCTTTTTTAGTTCATAAGGAATGTTGTTTCTTTTAAATTAACAGTACTCCGATCTATACATCAATCTTAATTTTTTTCCCCTATGATCATCTTTTTTTTATTTTCAAAGGTATGACTTTTATACCCGGCGTTTTACGTGCACCCGTACATTTCGATCTTATTTTTTGTGTTAAAAGTGCGCTTTATACGCCGGATTTTACAGTATATGGAATCTACTGTTCGGTTATATGGAATTCAGTGGTGCACACAAGGGGGGTGCCCTAGGGGTCCGGACTCACCCCAAAAGCCTTGAGTTTCTTTCGATAGATGATAATCATATATATATGTATGACAAAGTTTCATAAAGTACTTGTAATTAACAACTTATTTTATTAATTAATGATAAGTATTAATTCAATAGCTTATTTTTTACTGTTTTTTGTTAACAAAATCGACAAAATCAGAAGAATCAATTGATGTTGTCTTGAGGTATGAAAGGAGTTGTGGGACTTCCGACCACGGAAGTCCCCCTTAACACGACCCCCTTAAAAAATATTTTGTGTGCGCTACTGATTGGAATCTATTGTTTGTCTAAAGTAATTTTTGTCTTTATTTGTCATTCCACTTGATTATTACTACACCTACCTCGATTATTGTTAATTTTATTACTACAAATGTACTGTTTTGTAATTGTAAGCTCGAGTAGCATGAATTCAATCCACGAATATACATTAAAAAATTTTCAAAAAATTTCCCTTGTCAAGAGCACCGTGTAACGTGAGTCTAACGCAATATACCGAATTGCGTACCAAATATTTTATACGAATTCCATTAAATTTATGCAAACATGGAGACGTTCAAGGGAACATAGCCAGGGTTGACGTAAACAATGTCGAAAGAATGCACCACAGGCAAAAATGAAAACTTTTTTCTTCAAGAATATGCAGTAAAAAGTAAAATATTTATAAAGGTATGCAAAGAACAAAAATACAGTTAAAATAATAACGTCATTTCGAGTTATGAAAGTAGGTTTCTTGGAATCTGAGTTAGATGAGAAGAAATGACAAGAAATGTCATCCAATGCAGTGCTACCGTTGAGTGAGGCTACAAGGGTGGAATTAGAATTAGTACCATATGTGGAAACTCCTAAAATGACCCAATGTGTCATTTTCATTTATGAATATGATAGGGGGAAAAGAGCAGCACAAGGAAAAATTAAATTCCTTCGAGTTTGAGTTTAATTAGCTGTAATATGTACGTTTAACTAAACACATGGTTTATTAGTCTTACAAGGATAGGATCCCAAAGGTATTTACGGGTTAGATTTACATATCAGTAACACAAAGAATTAATATAAAACACGGAATTTTAATTATATTGATCTTTAAAAATGATTACGTAGAAATAAAAGGTGTATTAATTTTTTTAGTATCCAGGTAATGTTAGTAAAAAAAAGGACTCTCGATAATATATAGTATAAATTTAATTTTTTAAATCTTTTGGTAGAGCAAAATTCAAACTTCAACAAATGTTTTTATAATTTAACAAAAGTAACAATTAAAGGAGATTATAATAAAATAATCATAGATAAAGTATATCATCAAAAAAGATGACTTTTTACTGTTAAATTAGAAATTTGGATATTATTCTACAAATGAAACGTTAACGCATAAAGGTTTATTTCTAACATGATTAAGTTAATTTAATTACAGAATATAAGAAAGAAGAAACCTTTTTAAATAATATAATTTCTAGTTAGAGTCAACAAAATATGTTCATGGTTGATTTATTTCTGGATCCCTTATATTTCCTTATAAAGGTTGAGAATTTTTGGAACCTTTTCAAAATTAAAAGGAGTTTACTTACATTTGGAAAAACCGTAGCTTAAGAAAAATGGTCCTCTAAAAAAATTTCATTAGCCATGCGCAGGTAACTTTAATTTTTGGTTTTTTTTAGGAAGGGGGCAAAATTTTATTCTAAAAGGGAAAGAGTCGCAAATCTATCAAAGTTAGTGTCTGAATGCATATGATGATCATGCATAAGTTTTGTCTCCAAGGCATGAAACATAGGTAGACGATCACGGGACGTATGCCAATTGTTCTTCAAGCTCGTTTTTCAACAAAAAAAAGTATAAAAAGCACAGATAGTGAACAATAAAAAATTGAATGGGGAAAATGTGTTAGATTAAGAAAGGGTTACAAGAAATAAAAATGATCGTCGTTGGCGTCCGGCGTTTTGCTTTACAGTAATTTCATTGGGAGATGTTCCACCCGTTTAACAACACATTCGCCCTTTTCGGCATGTTTAAAAACTACGGAATTTTTTTTTTCATTTCAGCTTATAAACGGCTTTTGATTTTTGGGTATATTTTTGACAACAAAAAAAATGTATTCTGCATATATTCGGGAACATACGGAAACTCTTTTCCCCTCTCCCACATTCTCCGAATGATCTTCGAAATAGCTAATAAGAAAAATTTGGTAACTGAAGTGAAGAACAAAGGCATGTTTATTGTTGGGTGAGTTAGTGAGAGTTGTATTAACGTCGCAATAAAAGCGTTACGAGCGCTATAGGCGACGGACTTCATAATTTTGAACCTCTGTCAAATGATGATGACCCCTGAGCTGGCCCCCTCTACAAACTACCACACCATGCCAATAGGATGATATTGAACCACGACATCTCCCAGGTATACGGTGGATCTTTAGTGGTTATATGGTTCAAACTCATGACACGCTGGCTACGAACTCGTGACAATGACCATTAGGCTACAGTGGTCAATTCAATGTATGAGCTTGTCACTAATATAAAAAAATTTGCTTAAGATAGAAACAAGTAATATAGAAAAAATATTTATAGTCAATTCCTACTTAGGTCAACAAAAAAAATTTAGTTTTTTTAATTACTTTTTTATTAAATAACTACAATTAAAATAAATATGTATATACATAGGACATAGTCATAATAGTAAGTGGCAAAATAGAAAGCGATTTTCCTTGAACAATTTTCTATTTTCCTTTCTATATATGATGTTGGACTATTATTTTTGTTTGTTACTATTTATTCAATAATTAAAAAATTAATGAATTAATATTTGAAAAAAAACTGTATTAATATCAAGTGCCATCCACTAAAAGTTTAAAAAATGTATTTGAACTTGAGTGGATGAATAAAAAGTATTTTATTAACGATTGAAAATTTGAACGATATATATATAGAGAGAGAGTGTGAACTAATAGTAGGAATTGAAAAAAAGTTCTGTTATTTCTGAATAATGTTCAGATATTCACTTACACCTTCTAAAAGATATTTTATAAAAATCAAGTTTGGAATACATATCTTTATCTGTTATATTTGAACTTTAATTCTTATTTTTAGCAATATAAAGTTTCTGTTACCTTTCCACATCATGGTGCGGTGTTTGAAAGATTAATGATGCCTTTCATAATTTAATTACAGAACAAAGAATACTTACAAATTCCAAGGCTCTGGCAAGCCTTTATATACAAAACAAACAATTCTTTCATTAAGAGAAATTTCAAATCATGTTTCATTTCGTGAGACTAATTTCACTAATATATGATTTATGTCAAGTAGAATTGAAACGGTTAATTATGTATTTAAAGCAAACCAATGGACAATCAGACGAAAGTGTTCAATTACATTACACTGAAGCAACGTTTAAGGAATACAGGTGGAGTTCAAACGCATTATGTCTCTTCAGATCATGTCCGAACTTCGCAATCAGTTAAGAAAGTATCAAAATGACTGTTATTAAATGCTCGTGGGAGGGACACACCCAAAGAGCCTTAAAACGTATCGATTTGTCAATAATATGATGAATGAGAGATTTTATTTCGGTAGCTCTTAATTTCACGCACTAGAATTCTAAAAGCATTCTCGAAATATGAAATAGTTCATCTGTAAGGAGACTAAGTTGTGATAATGGCTAATTATCTGTAGTCAATCAACTATAGATGTTAATTAAATTCGAAAAAATATTTCAGTTATATTTGTATTTATATGAGCAATTATGTTATATGTTATGTATAGTTCGTTGTACGAGTTAGAAAACTAATACAGTAGAACGTCGTTTATCCGAATCAATTGGGACCGGACACCGTTCGGATGCGTGATTATCCGGAATGCGATCCATGCAGTATATGAAACCGGACATTTTACGAATATTGAAAATCAGCACGTGTAGGAACCGTGCTTGAAGAAAAAGCAAAATAGGAGTAAAATGTAGCAATGTTGCCTTAATTGTGGAAAATAATCATTTATTTTTCGTTGTACCATTGTACACCTTCGTTTTTTCTCTGCAAGGTCTCCGATTCTCTTGAACAGCAGCAGTTGAGTAGGACAACACTCTGATTGTTGTTCGTACCACTCCATAGCTGTCTCTAACGCAGAAACGCGTCAACATTTGATAGACCCTTGCTACTTTCGTTGTTGTCCTCGTCTTCACCCGTTTCATCTTCGACAGGACCGGATTCTTCTTGCACGGAAGTCACAATCTGGTCATCATTTAACATTTGAAATCCACAGTCTTCTGCATCGTATGCCACCCAGGTTTCTACATCAGCTTCATCACATTCTTGAAATCCTGGAATCAATTGGACAAAGTCGATAGTCTGGCTACAGCTTATTCCATGCATTTTTCACCAAATCACACAACTTAAATTCCCCAAATGTACCTCAACTTGGGTTTTAACGTCACTTTTGACCTCACGCGAAACAACTATTGAGCATTGCACTGTTCGAAAACGTCTTCGTATACAGTACATGTGGTTGACAAAAAAAAACTGGTCCGGATATTTGACGCTTCGGATAATAAACGCTCGGATAAACGACGTTCTACTGTAAAAGTATGGAAAATATCGTACAGTTTTATAAAGCATACATTAAACCTTAGTTTGCTCGTCCACCGCAAGGTAGCTATACCAGGCTACCGAGAGCTGGTCACAACCAGTTTGTCCATATTCCGTACTGGCACTCATATTTTCTTCTTTCTATCTTTCATTTACCCATATTTTTAATTCTTAGAGTGAGATTATTAGTACTAGTGTTTTTAAGAGTTGCAGTTTGTCCATGGTACTGAAATACTTCTCATCCGGGATTTTCTCTTTAGTAAGAGCGGACATTTTTAATCGAAGGCAGTAATTTAGATTCTTGAAAATATTCAATAAAGAACAAAGATTAGCAAGGCAATGTTCAATTTGTTGCTTGAGAAGAAATGAAAATGGATATATAATCCAAAAATGCCGACATTACCTCTGCCCCCATTGCAATGTAAAATTGAGTATTACACCATGTATATATATACACACACATACAAAATCTTCAACCATCTGAGAAAGAAGTAAGAAAATGAAAAAATTTTGTAAGTATGTGAGAAATTCTTGTAAGATTTATGAAATATTCTTCATAACGTGCATAGTGTACTTTAAAAAAAACCAACATTTAGGTGGTTTTTTTTTTTGTATTCCGCAATTATAAAATAAAAAAAAAACAGTGGGAAAGCTTTAAAATTGAAGATTAAAATAAAATTCTATACTTTTCGTATTTTGTAAGTATTGTACATAGTTATATGCAATAAAAGTGTGCCTTTTTTAAATCATTTTCAGCAAAAAAATTGATCGCTTAAGAGGTTAATTGTGATTATCATTTTGAAGTCATAAGGAGTTAAATTAGATTCATGAACTTCAACGCATTTTTTTAGGCTTGTTATTCATTTTCAATAGTAAAATATTATTTCAAATATTTTAACTTACACTAAACGATAGAAAATTTTTGTAATGCCATCTACAAATACTCGATAGGAGATTAGAGCCTGATACGGCTAAGAACTTCAAACAGTTATCCCCAACGACCGCGTAACAATCATTTTCATCAAAATTCTTATTTAAAAAAAATATCAGGTTGAAAATTTAATAGGGGTGTAACTACCACCGTATCAATGATAAGGGCCCTAAAATGCGTAAAATAACCACAAAATGTTACAGGGCCCTCCAAAATAGGAGTCCCAAGGAGTTTTGATTTAGGGCCTCACTCAGGACTAGTTACAACAGAGGTAGTTATTAATAACAATTCATAACCTTTTCTTTAGCGATTAATAATTATAATTATCTTTCTGTATCTCTTAATAAACGTATATCTACACTTCAAAACTTTGAAATTTTTGATCCAACTCAAGATTAAAACTGTTTTGATTTTGTCCGCGTTAGACTTACACAAATGTGCTTCTGCGATGAATTTTTATTCACAAATTCCGATCAAAATTTTAATTGATTACTGCATACTACGAAAATAACTACTCTAATTTTAACTACTTTCAAGTATACGTAATAATCAATAATAAATCTAAAGCACCAAAGATTAATTGTTATTTAAACCCTTTTTTTTACTTGTGTAATTAGTATTCTAAAAGAATGAATTCATTTTTATTTAGTTTGATAATTTATTGCAGATTTGCGCATCAACACGAGAATATTAACTATGCTTGATTTTAGCTATTTCCAGTTTTGAGTCATAAGTTAAAATAATTTGAATTTTATAATACTATTTAGGTTTACCAAAATGAAAATAATTAAAGCAGATGTGTGTGATGCACACAAACTTTTGTTAAAGTACTGTCCTAATAGACTTATTAAAGCAAACTTTGATCAGCATTTCTTAAAATTGCTTTAGAAATTCAAGTATAACTTCTGGAAGCTATCATCACTGAGAAATAATAGCTTTATTTTTAATAGAAATTCAGAAAAATAGAACACAAAAATTTTAGAAAATGGGATGCAATTTTAGAAAATACTGTTGGTGAAAATTGTAGAAACAAAAAAATCAGATTCAAATCCGGGTAAAAATTTTGCCTTTAACCTGCTTGTCCTAGGCTTAGGAGTGAACAGTAAGGTTAAACATATTTGAATGTTTCCATTTCCCCTCTTTACTGGACAGAAAATTGTGCGTATCCATTATATATCATATAGCAATCATCAAAGCGAATGAGTGAGTGAGAGAAAATATTAACGTTGCACTGTTCAGCTACACAAGGACTTTTGGCGACGGACCGCGTAATTTTAGAACCATGGTCAAGTGACGCGGACGACACTTAAGCTGGCACCCTCTCTCCTAACTACCACATCACACCACACCAACGGGAGGACGTTTGAGCTCTCGACAGATTTAACGTGCATCGTTCCCCTACACGGCGGGTCTTCAGTGGTACTGGGTTCGAACTCATGACAAGACAGCCACGATCTGATACCTTAACCACTTGGCTACCGCGGCCGGGTCTCTCAGTGGTATTATGGCTCGAACTCATGACACTCTGGTCACGAGTTCGTCAGCATAACCACTAGGCTACCGTGGCCAGGTTTTCAATGTCACCCATGACACGTTGGTCACAAATGTGTGATAATGACCATTGGGCTATCGCGACTATACTATAACATGATAAATAGAGAACTCGAATTAGGAATCGAAGCTTCAATAGATTTGAGGAACGCTAACAAACTGGTAAGCCATCCGTGGCTCATTAACTATCCAGAGAGTTCAGTTCAATGTATTCTTTAGGACCCAGTGCTTAAATTTTTTAGTCGAAATAACAAGGTTTTAGTTGTTCCTCCACTAACTGATAAGTTATCTTTGAATGCAAAATTATATCTCCCTCCTTATCTATCATCATTGGTCATTGAACTTGTTCACTTTGTTTACAAACGTTTCTCGGGGCACATTGTGAAATTTAAATAATCTAAAAATTTACCATCGACTTCATAATGAAGCAAAAGTCAAATATCTATGCGAAAGAAAAAATTCTTGACATCTATACACACCCTAAATAGTTTTGTGTGATCTTTATCGCGCCTTTTATCACTGTACATGGATTCCACGAACGGAAGTTTGTCAAGTCACGTGACTGCGATGCCGCGATTCCGGATAATCTACAGCACTGCAGAGGACCGATAACAATTGTCTGAGATCGGCCTGTTCCACAACATTAAATTGTCTGGTTTCTAAATCATTTGTCTATAAATTGAAAATGTTTTAATTCGGTATCGCTCCAGACATCTGTGCCGAAAAGGTTCTCTGATGTTTAGAGTATTATAAGCAGAAAGTAATGAATCGTGAAGTTAGTTTTAAAAGAAATCTGAGGTTCTCTTCTTCAATTAGATGCAAAAACCTGGAATCTCTCAATCTTGTTTTCTATGTAAATATTTATTGTTATTTTTAATAAAAATAGTTACGGAGAATCTGACGAGAAAATTACTACCAGATTGAGTTTTAAAAATAACGCCCAAGGACCGAAACGCTAAAAAAAATGTTTATGTTTCGAAGACAAAAACTCAGTGATGTTTTCCATTGTGTTTTTGTCTCGAATTGAACTAATAGTTTTCTTGGATTTGATATTATACGCTCGTTATACAAGATAGTTCAGAATGATTAAATTAATTTTTTTCCTTTTTCGAAGGATATGCTCGAAAAGTGAAGAAAGGATGTTCCAATAATATAATTGTTTATGCATTTTTCATGCAGTAAACGAATGTTGTCTTGTTGTAGAATTTTATTTGTATGAACTTGAGGTTTAGTTTTGTAAATAAATTGAATTAATTCTGTTTATTTCGAAAGTAATAAGCCTTGTTATCTACTTTTGTTTTTATACATAGCTTTTGTTTGATTACTTATATGACATGATATTAGGTTAAGTCTTATTAAGCTATTATTATCAAAAACCATTAAAATGTTACGGAAAAGTTGAGAATAAATTTATCAAAAATACATTGTAATAATTTAACATTTCTAATTCAATAATTAATTACAGTTAAACAATTCTGATCTCGGCGGCTTAGATGTAGCGTGACCAGCTTCGTCATCCCAAGGTTGATAGTTTAATTCCGGTTGAGTGAGTGAGTGAGGGAATATTAACGTCGCACTGATCAGCAACACGAGGGCTTTTGGCGACGGACCGCGTAATTTTGAACCATGGTCAAGTGACGCGGACGACACCTGAGCTGGCACCCCCCTCTCCGAACTACCACACCACACCAACCGGAGGACGTTTGAGCTCTCGACAGATTTAACGTGCATCGCCCTTCTACACGGCGGATCTTTAGTGGTACTAGGATCGAACTCATGGCACGCTAGCCATGATCCGATGCCTAGACCACTCGGCCACCGCGGCCACTTAATTCCGGTTGAAGACGGTAAATTTTTTGAATGCGAAAATTGTAGGCACCCATGTCATATGATTATGCAGCATACAAAAGATCCATAGAGTATCAATTTGGCTCTGGTACTTTCGGCAAAATTAATTAACGGCAATATTTAGCAATTGACAAGAGTTTGAATTAAATTAATTCAATTGCAGACTTGCAGTGTCTGCAAAGGCTTAGATCATAGGTTCCCCACCTTTTTCGAACTGGTGCCCCCTTTCCTAGTAAACATTTAGATACCGTCCCCTTTTCTAGTGAATATTTAGATATCGCCCCCTCCCACTCTAGAGAAATAAGAGTGTACATAATACATGGTGAAAACAAGAGTTAAATTTAAAAAATATCCTATTACTAATAAAATATTTTTTTTAATTTAATTCCCCTCCCCCTATAGTCCCAATTTTCTTGCTTCCGAATCTCAATGAGTGAGTGAGTGAATATTAACGTCTCACTGTTCATCTACAAGAGGGCTTTTGGGGACGGTCCGCGTCATTTTGAACCATGGTCAAGTGACGCGGACGACACCTGAGCTGGCACCTCCCTCTCCTAACCACCACACCATACCAACGGGAGGACGTTTGAGGTCTCGACAGATTTTACGTGTATCGCTCCCCTACACAGCGGTTCCGAATCTGAAATAGCTATTGCCACAAATATATTTAAATGTGTTATAGTATGTTTTTAGTCATAGATAGGATAGTGTTGGAATTGAAACACTACTGAATGTCTTCTTCATTTAAAAGAGTGGAATAAAATTTTAGCTTATCTGTTATAAAGACAGGCAGAGGATTTAATGATACGAAGTAATTCGCAATAAAAAAATTGTTGGTTTCAAAATAAATATAAATTGGCAGTTTCAACCTTTAAAGAATCACATTAATTCCTGGTTAATATATTTGATTATGTTTCTTGGATAATGTACGTAATGAATTGCAGTGGACGAAACATTATTGCTACTGCTCATAGACAAAGACAATGCTTGCACTACAGAAATTAAAATGCACTATGTTATTCAATTCAATGTAGGTCTGAACGTAATGTAATCTTTAAGTTATTCATCCCCTTCCCGAACTACCGAAATATTTGAATTTTCGTGCATGTGATACAGAAATGATTTAAATACATACAATCAACATACGTAAACAGTGTTACAGTTTACTTTTGTTAGAACATAATCAGCGTGTTTTTTTAGTCTTTTTTAGACTATTATTTGGTTAATTTGCCAAAACCTCTCCGTGCCATCTCAAAGCCCCCTAATTTTCTCTCGATCTTTTACTGCCGCCTGAAAGCCTCAAACGCCCACAAGGGGGTGTTATCACCCACGTTAAGAACCTATGGCTTAGATAATATGCAGCCCATTAGGGGAAAAAAACTTCTTTTTTTACGGTTTTTATAATATGCAGGAAAATAAAAATAATTAACAGCATATAATTTTCTTGATTGACTGATTAATTATTATTTATTGAAGTTGCACTTCGAAGCAGCACCATAGCTAGTGGCGACAAATCTAATAGTTTTGAGCCATCGTTCAGTGATGAAAACACCTCAATTGGCATCTCACTATCCAAAATTCCCCACCCCATCAATAAGAGCCTCAAAAGGTTTAGTATGAGTCAGCCCTTTTGCACAGTGAATCTTCAAAGGTTCCAGGGTTCTAACCTACAACTCTCGGCAGCGAGTGAATGAAGATTAACGTTGCACTGTTCAGCTACACGAGGGCTTTTGGCGACGGACATCGTAATTTTGAACCATGGTCAAGTGACGAGAATGACACCTGAATTGGCACCCTCTCTCCTAACTACCACACCAACGGGAGGATGTTTGAGCTCTCGACAGACAGCATCGCTTCCTTACACGGAGGGTCTTTAGTAGTACTGGGCTTGAACTCGTGACATGCCTGCCATGATCCGATACCTTGATCACTAACGACTCTCGGAAGACACCATGCCAGCAGCAAATTTTCCACTATGACCACAATAATTTTCGTGTAATAATCAATTGTAAATAAACCCCTCAGGGGGCTCACCTTCTTTAGGTGAGTACAGGTGTCACAATCCCGAGGTTGCCCTAGTGATCATTTCCTTCCCCCCCCCGGGTTTACTGTCTTTGGTAAACACGGGCTTCACGAACCCGGGGTACCCTAGTGATTCTTCTCTATTTTCGACCCTCTTTCTTGTTATTCAATTTTTTGGCTTTTGGCGATGATCCTCGTTTTTTGACCCATGGTCAAGGAACGAACACGAAACCTAACCTGGTACCCCTCTCTCCTAGCTTCCACCCCATACCAACGAGAGGACGTTTGATTCTCGACAGATTTAACGTGCATCGGTGCCTATGCAAGGCGGGTCTTCAATGGTACTAGGCTCGAACTCATGCCCCACCGGCCACGAGTCTTTTACCTTGACCACTAGACCACCACGGCCACTTAATGACCTTAAAGGTTCGGTTGTTAAATCACTACATTATATTAAAAAATTTTATTCTATTTTAATTTTTAAAATGTTGCTCAGATTTGTTTTTATGAATTTACAAACATTATTTCTCTTACCTAATAAAATGGTTTATGCTATATTTCTCACGTAAAATATTTTCCAACTCGTCGAACTAACTCGTTTTAGGAAAAGTAAATGTTTCTGTGAAAAGCCTTCCAATTTATCTCTTTTACATTCAACTTTTTAAAGACATTTGCGATTTTCTCCAAAACAGAAATTGCTGTCCGGTAGTGATCACTATTAAATCAAAACGTTATATTTCCTTGATGTGAAATACAAGTCCACTGATGAATAAAATTGCACTCAACTTTATTAAATTTAATTATTTGTTCATTAACACTCACAAAAAAACATTACACGACTCTGCTGGGATAAAGCTACAACACACAGAATACGTTTTTCATCTGAAGTAAAGAGTCGTATTTTGTTACTATTTTGAGTTAAACATGGTTTAAGTACAAAATTATCTCTTGCACAATTATACTTATCATAAATCACTCCTTTTGCTAACATCATTGAAATTATTAAATAATTTAATATACAACTTAATGCACGCATTTATTATATATTATTCACCTATGTCATTGAATATGCTAAAAAATGAAGAAATGTAAATGAAATAAATAATGATACGACAGATCATTGTTATCTAAACATTGAATTTAAAATGAAAATTAAGAATTATTAAAATACGTAACCCAAATTATGAAAGCTAAGCATCATATGCAAAAATCTGTTCAGTCATCGATTTTCTCAATACATCCACAAATTGGTACCAAAAATATTCTATTACAAACTTCCTAATGAATAATACTTTTAGACAAGAAATATATTTTAATTTAAAATATAATCCATGGGAATTTTTAACGAAATTCAATTTTTATCTGTTACTTATCAATAAGGAACTTTCGAACTTTTTATTTAGCAGACTTTTGAAACTATTTCGAATTATTTTACTGTTAGGCCAAGGGATATCGAATTAGAAGCCATTGAACTTAAACTACGCATTCCAAACGTGTGATATAAATAATCAAAACACACACAATTCTAATACTTATTCATCTAAAAACTATTTAAATTATAAAAGTTAAGAAGTGTTTTAATATTCTATAGTTCAATAACTGCGTACGGGCTTTGATATTATGTAACAATAAAAAATGCAATATTTTAATTTAAAAACCATTTGAATTTTAAAACATTGAACTGCTTTAACGCTTAATATGTATAACTGTTACACAAATTAATTACCACAAATATTTCCAATGCGAAAAAGTTCCACTACCTTTTCTCATATCTTTTGACACTAAATATTTGATCGTACAGAATAATTAGTTTTTCATTTATGAAGGAAATGAATGAAGCTTAGAAACTGGAGTTCGGTTTTCGTGAAGGACGTTTCAATTTAAGTTGAATGTATTAAAATGACTTGCAAGCATACAAGCATTCGCAATTTTCCGTTTCTTGTTTTTAAAAATAAGGCTTTGATCTGATTCAATGCACTTCTATCTCCTATCTACAAACACATTTCCGGAATAGGTAATTAAAAAAATCGAATCAACTTTTTCAGACAAGCGGGAAAAAATTGTATTTTACGGTACTGAAAAGTCATTACATTTTGCCATCAATACAATAGATATGAGGGTATAAATCTTTTTTGTAAAATGCTTAAAAATATATAGAAAATAATGCGTCTAAATGTATTATATTATAAGGGCTTCTTTTATTTATAAAATTAATTTTGGTAAGAGTTCACGTGCGTGCTTAAAAAGCGTATTTAGTCTATTTGATATGCACTATAATTACCATTCCAAATTATTAATTTTATGGAAGTTTTAAATTATTTTTGTTTAATTTGAAATGAAATAACTGTTAACAGTTTTGAGCACATGTATGAGTTTATTAAATAAGATAGTTTTCATTTTAATTAGTATTGGTTATTGAATTTTTTTTAATCAAGTATCGGCCGTTGCAAAAGAATTTGAATTTCTTGCCATAGTAAAAGACAGAGATAAGAAATTCATAATACTTATCAAAGTTGTTTGTTTAGTCATATTATTTACTGTTCGAAGGAGTGCGAATTATATTTACGTCAGTGCTTCTCAAACTTTCAATGTTTGCGACCCGGTGTTCAATTGTAATTTTCATCGTGCCCCCCTTCCATACAATAATAATGTATTGAATTAAAAAAAAGTGTACTTTGATGCGAAAGCAACAATACGACTTTAATCTCTTAAGTGACACCGGCGTATATAAACGTCTCGCTCAGCCAAAGCGTTAATTGTCCCGTACGTATATATACATCTTTCCAAAGTACGATCCTTTCTGTGTTCTGACATCCACAAAATTGTTCCGAAGGCTTTGGGTGATAATAAAAGGATCTTGACAGGGTTTGCAAGGATTTACTTATTTCTGAGGCTTATTTATTCATTTCTTCTCCAATCCTCTCCAGTACATCCCGTATGTACATGGAAAACGGTAGCATGGGGGAGCGAATCGCGTAACTTATAATCGGCAGTTAGGAGATAATTATAAACCGTACACATTTTCAAGATAAGTGTTAATTTTTGTATATAATTTCATATATAACACGCCCATTGGGTCACTGGTAATTATTAAACTTGTTCATAACTTAGTATTGTTAGATAAATTATATAATACATTGTACAGTACTGATGCATTTATAAGTGACATTTTTATCATGTCAGATTGTATATTTTGTTTGTTTGCTTTCAGTAAATTAATAATTTTTTTAAATAATCGTTTGTTTTCGACTTTTCAATATGCTCGCTCCCCCCTCGTAGAGTTATCACACCCCACAGTTTGAGAAACGCTGATTTATGTTGACTATAAGGCAACAAGAGGGATATTGGCGACGGACCTCATAATTTTGAACCTCGGACAAGTGACAAAGACTATTCATGGGCTGGTAACCTACTCTTCTAACTACCACGCCACACCAACTGGAGGGCTGTAAGCCATTAACGATGTGGTTTAATGTGCCTCAACATTTTTACACGTTGGGTCTTCGTTGGCATCAGGATTCGAGCTCCCGATACGCGAACCACAAGTTCCACTAAGCTACAGTGGCCTTTTTTTTTAGCCATGATAAAACACAATAGAACTAAGAAAATCAAAAAATTTACCAAATTCATTTGTTATCTTATTATTTACTTGGTCCAAATGGCAAACTAATTCAGTTGCAATTTTTATAAGCTGTAACTATTTACAATACACACAAAAAATCCAATGAGTTTTTTTATGCATGTGTGATGCTGTCAAATATTTTTCAGTAAAAGAAGCAATTTGGCAGGGGGGGGGGAATAAAAGATCAGATCTTAAAATTATTCAATGAAATCCCGATTTCGAAATATATATTTTTTTTCTATTTTTCTAACTTTTAAAACTAACATAAGTGAGTGAGTGAATATTAACGTCACATTGTTCAGCTACACGAGGGCTTTTTGGCAAAGGACCGCGTCATTTTGAACCATGGTCAAGTGACTCGGACGACACATGAGCTGGCACACCCCGTCTCTTAACTACCACACCACATCAACGGGAGGACGTTTGAGCTCTCGATAGATTGAACGTGCATCGCTTCCCTATACGGTGGGTCTTCAGTGGTACTGGGCTCGAACTCATGACACGCTAGCCATGATCCGATACCTTGATCACTTGGCTACGCGGCCCAAACTAACATAAAAGAACATTAAAAAGAAATTATTGTACCACTCAACTAAATTACTGACAAGGTGATCATTAACATTTTTATTTTTTATTAAATAAACCATTTTTTAATTCAAATGTCTTAGTATTTAAATAAAACATAAATTGGTTATAAATACTATAAATGTATACTCAAATATTTCCATAAATTACATCTTATAAAACGAAAAACTTATTGTGTCAATTCAATAAAATAATTTAATTTTAACGAGTTTCCATCTTTACTTTCAACTTAATACATTATTAAACTGAAATCAAAAATAAAACTATATACAAACATCGTCGAAAAATTGATAAAACCGATTTAATTAAGATAAAAACAAACTCCACATAGCAAAACAATATCTTCCGATATGAATTTTCATGAACAGAATCGACACAACAATAACGAATCCTTAAAATGAATAATAACCTTGTGTGCGTAAGAGATAGAAAAGAGAAATAATTATTCCAGTCGCTCATCAGCGGATTCGATGTTACATTGTTGTAGTAAAGAACGTCAGAGAGAGAAATCTAAGTGTGATCTGATTTGGTTTTGACATTTAGTGATAAACGCTTCCTTTATAAAACCGCATCGCGTTATGGAGTTTCAGGTGTATAACCTTGATTCTGAACGTGATTAACTTAAACAGATGCTTTAGAAAAGACGTTGGAAAAGCGTAAAATCAGATGAGTCGTTTTGATTTTTAAAATTTAAATTTGGAGTTATTCGTATACAGGGGAAGGAATTTAAAATTTCACTAAAAACTGAATTAAAAAATAAATGATTTCATCGTACCTACAATTTAATCAATTCATTTTTAAATTATTTATTTATAAAGTAATCTCAACAAATTAATGAAATTTGTAAATTTTATTTAGTTTGATGTAATACAAATACCATGTCGATTTTAGGATGAATTCTGTTTGAAGGATTATGCTTATTTGCTGTAGTGTCATTATTAGAATGTTTTTTTATTATAAGCATGGTAGAAGTTTCAACATCAGATTTTTAAGGTATTCAAATCAGCCCTTCGTTTCTATAAAATATGTTTTTACGTAAAATATTGAAATATACTAATTACGAGGAAAAAAAGTTACTAAAATAATTCCATTAAAATTTTTTTTAAATACAAATTTGAAATAAAATACTTAAAATAAAAATAACTGCATTGAAGTACTTTTTGTACGCAATTCATTTATATTTGTCACAGGAATTTAAAATCTCCTATTTATTCGCAACTTTTATTAGAGTGTCAACCATATCCACAAAGACGTTTATTTGAAAACTAAAATATAAATAAAATAAGAAACAACCAAAACTATTATGTATAAAATTTTTCTTAATTATTAGCTAGTTTATATTAGTTTTGTATACAGAAATTTTTTTATCACAGATAAAGTTTGTTATGGTAGTATATGTATATTATAGGAAGTATCCCGGATAACAGTTTAATGACCGAAAGAAATGTTCTTTAAAATTATAAATTATTCTTTAAGTTATATTTCAATTTCTACCTAATTCTATTCATTCTTAAAAATTACTTTTCAAAAATTAATTTACATTCTTCAATTAACTAATAACAATTTACTTATAGCTTTAAATCTGGATAAAAAAAATCAACGCGTTGTGAATGATAGAGTTTGTCATTTTGAGGCACGATAATAACGAAGATTATATTTAACATACTACACCATATGAAAGTCTTCAAAGCTTAACTTTATATTTTCCATTATTCCGTGTAATAATCTTTAGTGAAATCCAGCAGAGATTCACATGTCTGTTCTTTACCACTTTCTATTCCCATTCTCAGGCATCCCCGAAATATGTTATAAAATCTTTCCATAAGGGATATCGGAAATATTTATCGAATTCTAGTTAGAAGTGAGTTAAATTTAACTAATAAATTTGTGCTCAGAACGATCTTTACCAATTATACAACAGATATTTATTGAAAAAACACAAATGAATAAACAACGCGCAGATTTCTATAACTGCTTAAAATATACAGTGATTAAAATTTTATCCGAGAAAAATAAATCGAAGATTCTAAGGAAGTATAACTTTTTTTTTCTATCTTTAAAACTATCATGTTCAAGTCAGTTTTGAAAACGCAAGATTTTATCTCATATAATCGAAGATCATATCACTTTAAAATGATCTTTTTAGAACGAGTCAATCGCTTAAACCGATTATAAAATCCCAGTTTTTAATCGAAAATTCTGAAATTACTATCTATTATGGCATAATTACTAAATAATTTCTGATTTAACTAATAAAAACAAATCTTATTCTCCGCATAAAAACTTTAGAATCAACGCGTTATAAATGCATACTGTCCACAAAAAAAAACTTAAAAATAATCATACGTTTATAGAATTAAAAGGAACAATGATTATACAAAAGTATTTTCTTAGCTGAAAGATAAATACAAAAAGTTTCACGAAAGCAGATCTACATTATTCAAGTTCTTTAGAAGCTACCGATGAGAAATGCTGTCACCAACTGCATCCGGAAGAGCAGAAACTAAAGTCCTTTCTATATACGATACTTATAGGGCATGATGATATTGGAAATTTCGTGTTTCTTAGAAAGAGAAAATTTCTTAAAATATTAATCGTAGGATAATAATCAAATTCATATCTACAGCTAAATTTTACGAACTAGCGCCCACATCTGAGTATTGATACAAGTCCACTACTGTAGCTTTTTCTACTAATTAGATGTTAATTACAAATTTAAAAACTAACAAATTAATAAAAGCCGCATTTTTTAACTAAGCAAATATTAAATTTTTTAATCGTTTGGCCTTATTAATTATTGCTTATTACAATTTCGTATTTAATATATTTTCCCGCAATTTTTATACAAATATCATTTATTTTAACATACATTACGAAGAGGATCAAATCATTGAAAAACAATATTCCTAAATTGCTAGACCTAATATATTTTTAAGGAATAAAAGTTGTTCTTTTAAATGAACATTTTATGCGGGATAAAACAATTTCGGACTTCAAATACGAATCGTACCTTATAACTTCAACAAGAAAGTTAACTTTGAAAGGCTGGAGACAAATATGACTTGATTGCCAATCCAAATTGCTTTTAAGCTGTGGAAAACTGGTTATTATAAATGAAAACGCCTAAAAATATCAACATAATGTCAGCATTTTGTTATATTATTGCGAACCTTACGTGAAACTGCATTTTAAGTATTCGAACAGGTATGAATGCTATCATTTTAAATAAGGTTTCAATTTATTTCAGTATTTAGATTGAATGCAGTGGTTTTCGTAGAAAAAATTATTTTTAATCTTTGAAATACCAGCAGGTTTTTTTAATTTAATACAAAAAGAAAAATCGAATAAAAATTCGAAATTAAGTTGTTAATCTCTTTTATTGTACATGAAATATTTCTGGTCTTGTCTGGAAGGATTATAAAACAATTTTAATTCAATCGATCCATTATGTACTAAGGTTATTAATTTTATTTACATAATGTAATGTATAAACAATGGAAAATATCAGACTTTTGAGGAGTAGCATAAAGGTCAATTTCGAAAAAATTTACACTTGATTGATGAAGTCTATTAGTTTTTATATGAAAATTAATTCAAAGTTATGAAGATCACGATTTTCTAATTAAGCTCGCAGTATTTCTTCGAACCTCTTTCATTAAATTAAAAATTAGACCAAATTGTTTTAATTTGATCCAAGCGTGTTTGACCAATAACGCAAATTTTAATTTTCGATTCCTGTGAGATTTTTGCTGAAGTAGATGTACACCAGATGTCTTTAAAATAATTTATTTGTTTAATAGTGTTCTGTTCTAGAGTCGTCTTAATCTATATTACATTTATATTTAAAATAACCTGTTAGTATGAAAACTAAGAAAACCGCATTACGCTGGTGAATTTTCAATTACTAACTTAAACATATTGCGCAGATGAATATTCAATTTTTAATCGAAACATATTATGCAGACTAATGTTTAAATTCCAATCTAAACATATTGGACAGACAGTAATAGAAATATTTAAATTACTGACAAACTTTTAAAGAAAAAGATTGTCTTAAAATTAAACTTAAATAAGACACTATCAATACAACTAACCAGATTTCAATTTTTTCCTATGAATTTTAAACCGAGGTGCAAATGTTTAACTAAATTGCAATTACATAATCATTCTAATCAACTTAACGATGATAATAATTATTATGTAATGTAAATTCAAATAACAAATTTTTAAGACATTTCTATAGAAAGCATTACAAAGATATCAGATTTAATAATATCTAAATAATAGGATAATAATTATTTTGACAAATACATAGATTATTTAGTAAAGTTTATCTAAACGCACAATGTAATTTTCGATACATAAATACTCAATTCATCAAAAGACACTTTTAATTTAAGTTAGATTCAAATATCAATCATTTAAATTACAATTTGTCACCACTAAAAAAATTTTAATATTACTTACGTTTCGCCAGATACGATTCAAAATATTTCATCTCCAATCTTGAAACCCGCACAACTATTCATCATATTGTTTTTATAAGTTAAAAACTCGTATTAGATTTCCACTATTAAAGGCATGTTTCATTTTGGACTTCAAGTTTCAGTGTCAAAAAATATATCCTTCAGAAAAAAAATCGAGGCGTCACAGTTTATGAAAATATATATATAGAGATAGATTATTTTATTTCTTCTATCATAAATACCGTTTAAACATTTGAAATATTCCTACTTTTTAATGCATATATTTAAATTCTTGTCTAAGATCGAATCCTGTGTATATAAACTTACTGTCACTGCATATATAATCTGTATATAATCATCAAATATTCTATCGTAGAATCAAAACCTTATTCGATGCTAAAAACTCAGTTAAATTCATACTATACACAGCTGAGAGAATAATTCGTATTTGCTTTCATCAGAATATAAGTTTTTCTACATCTACTTTTCTCTCACACTAGTGACAGATCTTTATCTCAGAATTATTGTTAGGGTCATAAGAATAAATAAATTCGGCTTCTGATACTTAAATGTTGTCCAATCTTTGGAACCTTAACTTCAACGAATATTCTATCACACATTTATACATCGGTTACAACACTCCAATAGTTACTGAACAATTAGTACATTATCTAGAGCCAACATGTCCTGTTTCCCGACCACAATCTTCGAACATCAATGATCCGAATGAGAGTTCGTACATCACCGGTTGAAGGACAGAACGAACCCAGCCGCGGACGGACCCCAATGACGCAACCTCTCAACTCGGAAGAAGAAATCGTCTGCTCGAGAGAGAGATTCGCGTATTAGTCTCTCAGCAGTGAAACCCATACTGAAATCCTACGTAGGACCAGTGATACTGGTGGCAGTGTAGCATCCACCTGAAAAGGTGGGGGAACTACGAGTTCACGTTGCCCCAAGTCATCTTCTGCTGATTGGTCACTCAGTGGGGAGGGGCGAAAAGAGTTTTAAAAGATGAATGCCGCGGTTGGGTTGGAACAAGTAGCACGCGAACGCGTTGGGTATCGTTTGCTGGATGAATTGATAATCGGATGGGGTTAAGGTGGTGGTTTTCGCTTGGGAGGACGTAAGGATGGGATGAGTGTTCGCGATTTGGTGGGATGTACAGGAAATAAATTGGGGTAAATGTGCTTCAGGATTTTTCCAAAGAAATAGTATTTCCATTGGATAATTTTCGTGGAAAATATACGGTAGAATATAGTTAGAGATTTGCTGAAGATTGGAGATGATGTTTCTGGCTTAAGGTTTTGGTGGGGTCATTTTCTTTCAATGGGATATCGCGCACACACGCGCATAAAAAAATGTAAGCAAACAAGAGTGATGGAAATTTATATAAAGTAAAAAATCTTTCACGTATAACACAAAACATACAAATTTATCATGAAAGAGAAAACAGAATATACTTTGTCTATAAAATAGTATTTTATAAAATTACTAAAAATTATTATTTAGGAGGTATCTTACGATAAAGGCTTTTTTATTTAATACGCTTTCCGAGACAAAACACAAAATTATCGATTGTACTCGGATAACATTAGTTTCGAGACAGTTTTTTTGTTTGTAAATACAGTTGAGCTTCTATTTAATGGAGTCACTAAATCCCAAAACAAGATATCAATCATTGGCATGGCCAAGTAATTTTGGTGCGTTTTTCACGCATTGTATTTTATTTAAAAAAAGTAAAATCAGAGCCTTTTATACTTGTTTTCAGAACTTTTTTTGTGAAGATTTCCTCCAAAATGCAGGTAGATTTCTTTTAAAAAACTTTTTGAAACAATAAATTTACTAGTTAAAATTTGAGAAAATTTTGTTATAAACTAGCGAAATTCAGGAAAATCTGTAGGAAAATTTAGATGTAATTCGGCTCATATAGGGCACAAATGCGACCCAATGCCGAAAACCCGAGATCAATTGGTTGCTTATTGGCTGAGAAAAAGGTACAACAAAATATGGAACGAAGATGAAGACGAAATTTGCGTCCTAATAGCGCTTTTGTTCCACTACGTGAAAAACGCCCTAAAAATGTTCGTTATGTGGAAAATTCATGAAAAAGAGATTCATCATTTGCAGACTTTATAAACCACATAAAACAAATTTTAAATTCTTAAACTTTATAACTATTAAAAAAAGTAATTATTCGCCCTTTTTTTGTAAATTTATATCTATTTATCTTATATATTTTACCCTTCGAAAAGAAAACAAGAAAAAAAAGAACAAAATTACCAGGAATACGCTGTATTTTCAACATTAAAAATAATTTTATACAAAAATTAATGAATTTATTAATGGCATTTTCTAATTTTAAATCTGCAAGTAATTTTAAACATACATTATTTTATAACCAGTAATTTGAAGCATACCACATGCATCTTTAAAAATACTTGTAATTATTGATATAAAATCAGTTTATAAGTTTTTTGTTTGAAAAATTTTGGCAATTTTATTACTCTAAGGGAGTTAGGCACTAGGTAACACTAGTTCAAGGTCACTCATCACCAAATAATGTGTTAAAAAAGAGAATAATTTGAAATGTTAAGGAACATTTTAAAAGTAGGTGAGAAAAAAAAGCGAACTATAAGTGAAAAAGTTCTTTAAATAGAAAATGCACTTCTCTATTTGGTGGTTATTTTACAAAGAAAGTTGTAAAATGTTCTTGATTTCGGGAAAAAGTTCGAAAAATAGAGAAGTTCGTAAAATGGAGGTTCAAAGGTATTATCAATTTTTTACTTTAATGTTCTTTTGAAATGTAATACAATTTATTTAAATAAATCGAACTATTTTTTTATATAAAGTGATAAAATATGCATTAAATTGTCACACACACACACACAAGTTAGCTCACGAATCTTAGAAAAACATTTTAACTTATTTATAGAGGAGGTTGAAGAAGTAATTGAAAAATATATTTTGAAGTTGAATAATAATTTTTGGAACACCAGTCTAGAGTGTTAAATTTTATTTAAAACTTATATTTTCCGTCCTTAAAAGAAAATAATTTATTCAATAAAGCATATATTATTGCTTTAATTAAATTTTCTTTTAGGTCTGCTAAAAAGTTTACAACAAATTTAAAGAATACATTTAAAGAGCAATTTGCAAATTTATCAGAAAACATATATGTACATTTAAAAAGTTCCAAACATTGGAAACTAAATACACTGGTGTCCAAAAGTTAAGCATAAATCGTAAAATGCGAAAAACATGGAGTAAATAGTCATAAAATTATTCCAAATTTCTTGCGGATATTAATTGGGCGAAGAAGAAACATTGGGTTTACGCAAAACTTTCCAGTCGACTACGTCCTGCGCGAAACACCGGCGCATGTCGGAACGCGGAGAAACCGATTCACTCAGCATAGGCAGTTCAGACAAGTTTCGTGCGACTGCTGTGCGAAGGAACGTTGTTAACCATCAAACAAGGTGAATGATGGCACAAAGACGCCAATTGGACGTGTTTACGAAAGGAAGAATCGTTGTAATGCTGGAATCCTCACGATCACTAATTGAAGTGTCTCGAATTCTGAATGTGGACCAGTCTGTGATCTCAAGACTGTGGCAGAGATTCAAAGAACGGGAGATGTTACCCGACAACCAGTATCAGGTCGACCAAGAGTCACAACCCCTCGCCAAGACCGATATCTGGTAATAAGTGCGCGACGTCAGAGGGGCAGTATTGCCAGAGCACTGGGTTCGGTGCTCACAGACGCCACAGGAATACGAATTTCGAGACAAACTGTTTACAGGAGACTCAATCATGCTGTATGCCAGAAGACCAGCAGTTAGCATTCCCCTCACGTCTGCGCATAAACGCGCTCGTTTGAACTGGAGTTTGAAATATCAACATTGAAGTGTGGGAGAGAGGGCCATGTGATGTTCTGTGACAAGTCCCGGTTTAGTCTGAGTAGTGATTCTTGGCCGGTAACGATATGGAGAGAACGTGGAACACGTTTTGAACCAAGAAACATAAAGGAAAGACATCATTTTCCATCAGGCGGAGTAATGGTATGGGCAGGCATCATGATGAACGGCCGCACAGACCTCCATTTCTTTGACACGGGGTTTGTGACTGCTCAAAGGTACAGAGACGAAGTTCTTGATCCTTATGTTCGCTTGTTTCGAGATGCTGTCGGTCCTGACTTCATAGTCATGGATGATAGTACGCCATGTCACCGAGCGGTGCTAATTGATGACTTCCTTGAATCGGAAAACATCCAGCGCATGTCGTGGCCTGCGAACTTCCCTGATTTAAATCCTATCGAGCATGTATGGGATATGCTCGGGAGACAAATTGTAGCCCTTTCGCACCCACCAAGCTCCGTTACAGAACTGAAGAGAGCTCTCCAAGAAGCTTGGAACCATTTGAGCCCACGACTCATTCATCATCTCATAGCAAGTATGGTAAATCGCTGGGCAGCGTGCCTGGTTGTCAGAGGTGACCACACGCCTTATTAAACTGCAGCATCAGTATTTTATTTAATGTTTTCTTTCATTTTTTCTTTAAAGTGTGAATCCTCGCTATGCTCAGTTTTCTTTCAAACTGCTACTTTGGATAGTAAAATTAATTATTATCATTCTTTTGATTTGTGCTTCCTTATTTTATAACCATTTTACACTCGCATTTCACGTTTCCCGCCATTCTGATTTACAGTTTCTTCTTTATTCATATAATTATCAATTATGCTTAACTTTTGGACACCAGTGTAGTTTGAAGACGTGGATGTTAGTTTCGTCATCCTTCATTTGGACTTATTTTCGTCTCTATGAGTTTCAATGAATACATTGAATTGTGGAATGCTTTATAAAAAAGTACAAATGAAAGTACACTTTTATAATTTGACAGATCTAAAATTATTCAATGAATTATAGTTACAGCAGTGATTCTCAAACTTTTAATATTTGCGACCCAATATTCAATCATAATTTTCATCGCGCTCCCCTTCCATACAAATAACAATGCAGAAATTCAATAATACCATACTTTGACGCTAAAGCTACAATACGAATTTAACCTTTTAAGTTCCATCGGCGTAAAGACGTCTATCTCACCCCGTGCGTTAAATTCCCCGGTATACGTCTTTCTGATTTTTTCTGTGCACTGTTATCCCTAAAATTATTCCGAAGGCTTTGGTATGTAATAAAAAAACCTTGGCAGTTTTGCGAAATATTTACTTATTTCAGAGAATTTGCTTATTTTTATTCCTTTTCTTCCACCCACCCCAATGTAACACATACGCACTCCTACTTAGAAAACGAAGACATTGGGGAGCGAATCGCGTAACTTTTAATCGGCAGCTAAGGGATTACTTATAAACCGTACAAATTATTAAGAAAAGTGTTAATTTTTGTATGCAATTTTATATATGAAAATCCCATGGGGTTACTGGTAATTATTAAACTTTTTCTCTTAACTTGGTATTCTTAAATTAATTATAAAACACATTGCACAGTATAGATACATTTATAAGTGTAAATGTGAATTTTATTTTTTATTATGCAGAATGCATTTTGCTTGTTTACTTTCAGTAAATGAATTCTTTAAAATAATATATTATTTTTGACTTTGCAATATTCTCCCCACCCGATGCATAGTCATCTCGCCTCCCACTAGAGGGCACGCCCCACAGTTTGAGAAACGTTGAGTTATACAGATTTTATGGGATACGTCGTAACAGTCTCCGTATCCCACGTATGTCTCCATATCCATATGTCTATTATCCCCTAAAAGACAAAAGGAAATTTTACAGGTTAACAGATATCGAGAGAGAAATATTTTATTTCTGAACAAAAACTCTAAATGTTGATTCTTTATCTTCAATGAGTAAATGAGTGTTTCTTAAGGTAGCCCTTATAGTAACTTGAAGATTACTGGTGACGGACCCCAAAATTTTAAGCCGTGGTCAAGTGACGAGGACGACACGCGAGTCGGCATCCTACTCACGTGCGGAAATTAGGATGCCGACTCAGGTGTCGTCCACGTCACCTGACCACAGCTTCTCTAGGCCAACGGGAGTACTTTGATTGACGCGATGAGTGAGTGAATGTTAACGTCGCAATGTTCAGCTACACGAGGGCTTTTGGTGACGGACCAAATAATTTGAACCATGGTCAAGTGACGAGGACGAAACCTGAACCTGCCACTACCCTCTCCTAACTACCACACCAACGGGAAGATGTTTGAGCTCTCGACAGATTTAACGTGCATCGCTCCCCTAGACGGCGGATCTTCAGTGGTACTGGGCTCGAACTCATGACACGCTAGCCATGGTCCAATATCTTGACCACTTGACTACCACGGCCACTTGATTTACGCGAAGCCCATCAACCTCTCTATACGGCGAGTCTTTATTTGCATCACAATTAAAAAATTTCAATAAATAATTAATAACTTTTCTAAAGATAAATAAATTTCAAAACTATTTTACTTTTAAATGTATTTTCAATAACTTAAACTATTTCAAAATTGTTAGCTCAAAAATATATCACAAGTTTTTGATATTTTACTGGAATTCTTGCTAGATAATCAAGAAAACTACAATTGCAATACGACAAAGAATTTAATCCAAGCATATGAAACCGAAAAAAAAATTGTATCTTATACATCTAATTGTTTATTTTTCGACTCTATGAACACTTTTACTCAATTACTGGCGAAATTTCCCCCTATATGTGACTACTAATGCCTTTTCGAAAAATATATTTAAGTAATTTTTATCTGTAAAAAACAAAACAAAAAAAGAGCTTGAAAACACATTAATATGAACATTCGAAACATTCCCCTTAAACCATTATTTTTCAAATATTTGAAAACACACATCCAAATTCAAATATTCAACTATTAGCTCTGAAATTATATATATCAAAAGAATGCCTTTCTCTAATGGTTGATTTTATATAGTTCATCGTTTTATTAAATTACAGCGAATTTTTCTTGCGTAAAAATATTTACTACAATTTAGAATTCGAAATTTTGCTTACACTTGGATAAGATACTTAAAATATTTACTTAAGTAAACATTTATCGTTCGTCCTGACAGATTGCCAAAATTGAAACAGTAATAATGTTTACTCAATATTATTCAATGCTAATGTTTGATTGATTTTAAAAGTACTGTTTGTGTATATTACCTTTCAGTTTTTGATATAATGTTATTATTAAATATATCCGAAAAATTCTAACACTTCATTATATATATTTTACTTAGCTATTTTCCCTCACTGTGTGATTATCATTTAAAGTTATTTAGAAATTTGTCATATTTTGCATCAACGTCTTATTATTTTGCAACGTTTCTTCTCTTTTTATTGAAACTCAATAGCTAAAAAGCCTTCAGAATGTTAAATTGTTTTTGTTTAGCCAATTCACGGTATTTTTTCTCAAGCGTAGTAAATAAAATATTTTTTTTTATAAGAAGAGAAATTTAAATAAGCAAGAAAGGCTATTTAGAAAGGATAACAATTATAATTCTCCTAAAATAAAAATTATATTTTCTTTGAGAGGTGGAAAAACGTTTTTTTGATGGGTGAATTGATATATTGATAGTAACAATTATATTTTTTACCCTTATTTTAATAAACATGATAAGGTACAATGTAACAATTATTTTAAATTAACTAGGCGTATATTTGAACAAATATTTATAGCCTTTTATTTTTGTTTTTGTTTTATCCTGATTAAATCATAATTCCCTTAAAATAAAATTCTCTTTTTCGAAACTTTCTAAAAATTTAAAACGTTGTCCAATTACCCTTAAATTATCTTCCCTTTATTTTTCTAACCTGTACATATGTATGATGTTTTTCACGGGATGTTCAAAAAGAGGAAAGTAAAAATTGATTATAAAACTTTCATTAAAATTTTAAATGAAACTATTTTAAAACTGTGACAGTTTTACTTTAAAATAACCCACTTGTACTTATTCATTTGATTTACAAATACATAGATAAATTAAATTTTTAACATCGTTCAGTAAAATTATGAAAAAACTAATATTGTTATGTAAAAAACAACATTTTTTAAAATATTCTCAAATTAAAAGAAAAAAAAACAAAAGTATTTATTTATTTTCGATATTTACATTATCTTTACCTACCCGAAAGCAAATGTAGCCACATTAGTCTAGTGGACAAGATCAGGGACTCGTGGTCAGCGTGTCATGAGTTCAAGCCTAGTACTGCTGAAGGCCGCCCATCCGGTATAGTGGTCAGTGAAGCTGACTGCGGTGCCGCAAGGACTGGGTTCGAATCCCGGAGAAGGCATGGATGTTTGTGTTGTAATCCTTTCTTCTGTCTGTGTTGTTTACCCCCGTGTTATACGTTCGGTGGTGCACGGGGTTTATAAATGTTAAAAAAAAAAGTACTGCTGAAGACCCACCGTGTAGGGGGGCGATGCACGTTAAATACGTCAAGGCTCAAACGTTCTAATGTTGGTGTGGTGTAAAAGTTAGGGGAAGGGGTGCTAACTCATAGTGTTGCCTTCGTCACTTGATCTTGGTTCAAAATGACGAGGTTTGTTGCCAAAAGCCCTCGATTAGCTGAATAATGCAACGTTGATATTCAGTTACTCACTCATGGCAGCCCCTATAAAAATCTTAGAAAAGCCGAATCTGAATATATTATTCCTTGGTTATCTACTCTCATATTCAACCCCAACTGCAATAGTTTTCACATGATTTGAAGCTATCTTGACTGGTATTTAAAAAGAAAAAGAACAGTGCCTGGATAGTTTTACAGTTATATTTGTACTAAAAAGGTGAATAAAAATAGCTTGGGGGCTTTGAAGAATTAAAAATAAAAATCCTTAATCTAGATCTATAGCTGTTGCAATTTAAAATAAAATTGAAACACACAACTCCTCTGTGTCAAACCTATGTTTCAAATTTTATCTTCTTTACAACAAAACCCTAACCATATATTCCCGAAGTTGACTTTACCTTGACAAGGAGTATATTTCATCACATACTTTTTCTTCCATATAAAAAAATTTCCCCATACATTACTCGTCGTCAACTTTTGTGTGTTTTAAGATTCAACGCAGAATTTTGAAAACGACATGGAGTAAGTACCATGGATTAAGGAAAAAGTTAAAAGGTGAAAACTTAAATCTCATGATCGTCTTCTAGAGGGAGGTCATAAGTCACGAGGGCTGCCCGACCCTATGAAAACGAACGATGACTTTATTTCAGCAAGGGACGTAATCCTATCAACTTATAAAACGATAATAAACTCGATTTGAAACCTTGGGTTGCGCAGGTCAGCTGTTAAAACGACAGCACGTGGAATCCCGCTTTGAGGCTGCTCGTCAAGTGACGGGCAGGGCCTGTTATCTTCATTGGGTTGTTCGGTTTCAACATGTCACATTGATTTTTGGTTGCTGAATATGTGTCTGTGCTGTGCGTTCATTGGATTAGGTGGTGTGTTGCAGATTATATTTAACATGTTCCATTTTGACCGTGATGGTTCCGGTCAGTTTGTCATCTTTGTACTCGTCAGAGGAAAAAAGGAGAACAAAAATAAGAGGAACAAAAAAACTTTTGAAGTCTTTATTATAGAACAGGAACTGAAACAAAGTTCTAGGAAAAGTGTGAAAATTAAGATACATCAAATTCTTTATTTAATCTTCTTTATTTATCAAATAAAACTATATATTATTACCATTGTCTAGAAGTTATATATTTATAACTAAATGATTGGAAGAGATATATATATATAGTGCTTTTTCTTCCTCATTTAAAAAAAAGACATTTTACTTTCTGTGTTTTTAAAACACCTATTTTTACAATGTATGTTTTATAATTGCGTTTTAGAAAATTAGAATTAAAGCTATCTTTATTTAGCTTGAGGAAAATAATTCCTTCTTAATTATATTGTGTATAAAAATTGTTAAGATAGACGGAAAGCATCATGAGGAAGTAATGTAGAACATTAAGCAATCGAAGATAAATTTTTTAATGTTTTCAAAATTTCTTCCAATGTTTAATATATGAAATAAATTAAATTTTAAGTGATTGATTTCGGTTGCTTGTTTTTGTCTGACTCGAGTCCACTATTTGTGGGCAACGCGTCTTGTAATTTTAAGCCATGATCAGATGACGAAGTCGACATATGAGCCGGCACCCTAGTCTCCACATCCATGCTACGCCAATGGGCTAAACTCATGATGGTCACATAAATAAAATCACGTGTTCCCTATTGAATTCAAAACTGATATTAGACTTGTAGTTGTTGTTCTGCTTGTAATATTTAGATGACATTTCAATTTTGATAGTTAGGTAAAGGTAGGTATACATGCATCTAGATACTTCAATAAGTTTTTCAAAAAAACTTATTGAAGGGGTAGCCAAGTGGTCTAGGCATCGGATCATGGCTAGCGTGTCATGAGTTCGATCCCAGTACCACTAAAGACCCTCCGTGTAGGAGAGCGATGCTCGTTAAATCTGTCAAGAACTCAAACATCCTCCCGTCGGTGTGGTATGATAGTTAGGAGACGGGGTGCCAGCTCAAATGTCGTCCGTATCACTTGACCATGGTTCAAAATGACGCTGTCCGTCGCCAAAAGCCCTCGTGTAGCTGAACAGTGCGACGTTAACATTCACTCACTCACTCAAGGGGGGGGGAGCATGATAACCCTGCAAAGGAGGAGCGAGCACATCGAAAAGTCGAAAGTAAAAGATTACTTAAGAAATTATCAATTTACTGAAAGAAAGCAAAACAAAATATATATTCTGGCATTACAGAATAAATATTTATTCCGATATACTATTCTTATATAAATGTATCAGTATGGTACAATATATTTGATATTAAGAATCAGTACTAAGTCAAGTACAAGTTTAATAATTAATAGTGATTTTTCCATGGGATTATCGTATACAAAATTTAATATTTATCTTGATAATTTGTACGGTTTATAATTAATTTCGTATTGTAGCTTTAGTATCAAAGTATTATACATTATTACAGAATTCAGTACTGTGTTAGTGTATGGGGGAGAGGCAAGGAAAATTATGTTGAAAAATGGGTCGCGAATGACGAGAGTTTGAGAAGCACTGCTCCTCAGGGGGCTCACCTTCTTTAGGTGAGTACAGGTGTCACAATCCCGATGTGCCCTAGTGATCTTTTCCTTTTCCCACGGAGTTTACTGTCTTTGATAAACACGGGCTTCACGAACCCGGGGTACCCTAGTGATCCTTCTCTATTTTCGACCCTCTTTCTTGTCATTCAATTCATTCTTTCTTTCTCTTCCCGTCTAGACCACAGATATTAAAACAAATGTTTGGCGCAGTATAGCAGAAATCGGCTCTTGCGCCAATAAACCCCAAAATCACTCACTCACTCACTTGAGAAGCACTGGGTTAAAGTGTTACATATTTCGAAACCATCAAAAACATTTATTGCTGCCAGAAACATGTATTTCTTTCAAAAATTCGAATTAAAACGTTCTTTTTTCTTAATAATCATTTTCTTAAAATATTTACGAACATCATTGATTGTATTTCATTAGAAATATATATGTGAATTCAAAATTTCTTTAATGCATCTGGAATGAATCTAAGTTCAAAAAAAAAAAAAGAAAGAAAGAAACAAAGAAAGAATTATGTGCATTTGAAACAACAATGGCGTGTGCAAACCTGTTCATTTGCAAAGATATCTCATTCATTTGCAATCTCGCCAGGAACTAAAAACCAAAATACTTTATGGAATCTTTACCTTAGACCTTAATTTAAACCCCAAACTAATCAATGTCAAGTTCAATGTCATTTATTTAAATTCTTTTATTATTTTTATAACACGGTGATTTGATTAAAAATGTGAGAACTAAATACAACCGGTATCATTTATCAAAAGAAAAAGTTGTTTTTCGTTGCAGGCACCATACACAACGAGCTGTCACAAAAGGAAAAAAAGGTATCCAAATTATTCATGATTTTTTTTAACCCTTTCATTTCCAGCGGTGAGAGAAAAAAAACTAGAATATAATTTTCCCCTTTAATCCAATTCTTTACGATAAAGATACTAATTTGGTATTTTCTTTAAAAAAACTTTTCTAGAGTTATAATGTGAGTTGAATAAAGGCAAAATCCTGGACCAAGGGGTCACAAACACGCCGAGCTTTGGTGCCAGTGGTCTAGCGTGTATATTAACCTCCCGCCAGGGCGAAACGCACTCTATTTTTAACGACTCTTAACTAAGCCTTGCGTCACGCTAAAAAACTGCTCCCGTCTGCGGGGTGTCCCCATTTCTCTGAACTTTGTTGTCATTCTGCCCTGTGGGGGAAGCGATAAACTCGATGGGGTGCGAATACGATATCTTTATTCTATCCAACAATTTTTCTCTCTCGTACAGCCCTGCTTTCAAGAAAATTCCCCAAACCGCAGAAAACAATTGTGTGGAAATAATCAATTGGGCTTGTTAAAGCGAAAAAATCTCCGGTTATTTATTTTTTGGGGATAAAAGGATGCTTGTTGGTTGTGTCCTGAAAGTTATAGCCGAGGAATTACAAGAGGAAAATATTTGAGAGGGAAAAAAAGGAGGAATAAACAATGTTGATAATTAATTATAAGCTTAACCTCTATACTACAATTAACCCAGTTACGTAAAAGGGGTACAGTTTATGACGTTTGGACATGTGACTTATTTGTGAACTTCAAAAAACCGAAGCACAGTATCTTATTTGTAATGAAACAACATGAAGTTATTTAGAAAAAGGAAATGACTACATTTTTCAGTTCTAACTTGCTTCTAAACTACAAAAACCTTCTCGCGCAATAAGATAAATACATCCTAAGACGTTGCTAAATACAAGGAAAGTAACAGCATTTTTTTTTCTTTGGAAATTCAGTGGAAGAATAAATAAACGGCAAAAATAATCATAAAAAAGGGATTCACACACTGGGTTATTAGGTTTTTATTAATAAATATAACTGGAGAGTGAGTGTTTATATTAGCATTGCTCTATAAAGCAACCCAAGGACTACTAGCAAAGGACCTCGTAATATTGAGTGAGTGAGTATTAACGTCGCACTATTCAGCTACTCGAAAGTGCTTGGCAACGGACCTTGTAATTTTGATCCAAGGTCAAGTGACGAGGAAAACGCCTGAGCTGACATTTTCCTCTCCTAACTTTCGGACCACACCAACGGGAGGAAGTTTGAGCCTCAACATACTTAACATGCATTATCCCCCTCTGCACTGCGGGTCTTCAGAGGTACTAGGCTCGAACTCATGACATGTCGACTACGAGTCCGTTATCTTGACTACCAGGCTACTGTGGTCACTCTTGTAATATTGAACCATGGTTAAGTGCCAAGGAAGAAATCTGAGCTGGTTCCTCACTCTCCGAATTTTCACACCATGCCAGCGAGAGGTCTTTTAGCCTTAACAGATTTAACGTGCAACAATTCCACTACACGGTGGTTCCTTACTGGCTCTCAGGCTCAAGTTAATGGCTTGCTGGCCTCGAGTCCGTGATCATGGACATAAGCTACCGCGACCACCATGAACAATATAAATCAAAATGCAAATAATATATGAATTATTCAGGGTAAAGTAGCAATTAAGTAAAACAACACTGAGATAAATCCATATAGCTGATTCGATACTATATAAGCCAGCTGGGTGGTTTGATTGGTTTGTCACTGACTTTGTGGGCCAAAGGTTGCGGGTTTGACACCGGCCCCAAGATGGTGGTTTTTCATGATGCAAGAAATTGACACAGTCCATGTAGTAGGATTATGCGACACGTTAAAGATCCATAGAGTGCTTGTTTGACTTTGGGTGCTTTCGACAAAATTAAAACTCCTATTACCCTTCCGCATCGTCAGAGCTCAAGTGCCTCCCGCTAGGGAGGTAACTGAGTGTCAAAATTACATTGTGGGAATTGGTATTCCACCTATAAGGTGCCACACTTCAAAAAAGTAATACCAACTATTGACGATGGACCACGTAATTTTGAGCCTTAGTCAAGTGGCGAAGACGAACTTGAGCCGGTGCCTCTTCATATTTAAGGTGCAATGGCCCCCTCGGCACAGCGGTGCTAGGTTCGTACTCATGACATGCCACCTTGACCACTAAACTACCTCGGCCCTAGACAATGCCTGTGCTATTCTACTTCAGAGTAAAATTGGGTTTCGGATTCATAATCAGCCATCTAAATCATTAATTTTTATCACGCAAGCCAAAGCGCTCCAAATCCTGTATGCTTCTTTTTTTTAAAAAGAACAACAACAAAAATTCGGTAGTGTAATGCACTTTAAACACAACCCTACCTCCCTGATATCAAAAATAGCATACGAATCACATCCTTGAAAAACCCCTTCTCTCAATCTGGATGCACCAAACTCTCTCGCACGAGCGCATGCATTTTTATCTGCTTTTAAGAAAAAGAAACTCAACGAAAAAAGATAAACCCATTCCCTTTTTTTTCACCCCAAAATAAGGCACCTTTACCTTTTTTATCAGATTTGGGAAATGTATACCGGTAGCATTTTTGGAGATTTGTTTTTCCCCCTTCTGTAAGAGGGTGGCGATATCCGAATTAGGCAATAGTCACGATATACGGCGCTCTTTTAGTCCACTGTAAGTTCCTCCACTGCGATTTTAAATCCGATAGCTCACGGCTAAAAGTGGTTTTGGACGAAAAACTCTTTTCCTTTGTGCTTTTGTGCACGGCTGAAGTTTTTATTTTGCTTGTATGGACAGCGTGCTTCTGGAGTTTACTCATATGTGACCTCGTAGGTATACATTTGAATGATATGGTTAAAAATTCCAGCTTTTTTTGGAGGTAAGTTGTTTGTTAAATGATATTTGATATTGCGAAAGAAATTTCGGTTAGTATCTTTTGTTGCATCATGAGTAGTTTTTGAAATTTTTCAGAAGGACAAAAAAAAAAGAAACTTGGCTTGTTTTTAAAATGAGTGTTTTGGAAGGAACTAGTTATATTGAAGCGGAAGTATTATTTAACGAAGAAAATACATCAGATTATTTTTTTAAAGATTCAAAGAACTTAGTCAACAATTCCGTATACTTGATGTAGTCTTTTTCTACACGCAAAACGGATTTGGGAAAAAATATTCATAGTTTGTGAATTTTCAAAATGTATTCAAAATAATTCATATTTTGTGAACATTTAAAATTATATTCAAAATAATTCATATTTTGTAAATATTTAAAAATGTATTCAAAATAATTCATATTTTGTAAATATTTAAAAATGTTTTCAAAATAATTCATATTTTGTAAATATTTAAAAATGTATTCAAAATAATTCATATTTTGTAAATATTTAAAAATGTATTCAAAGGTATTCATATTTTGTTAACAATCAAAATTGTATTAATATTTTGTGAATACTGAAGTCTATTCAAAGGTTTACTTTGTGAATATTTAAAAAAATATATTCAAAGGTATTTATACTTTGTGTATATTTAAAAATATATATTCAAAGGTATTTATACTTTGTGTATATTTAAAAAATATATTCAAAGGTATTTATACTTTGTGTATATTTAAAAATATATTCAAAGGTATATTCATATTTTGTGAAAATCTAAAATGTATTGTAGCGAGGCAGTACATATAAGAGCTCATAATTTGCTTAAAATATTAACTTGAATCGCACTTAACGAATAACTCTAAAAAACGTTTTTCAAAAATTTGTAAAAAAAGGCCTGAGCACTGAGCAATTAATTTTACTAGCATATAAATTTCGAACACACCTATAAATTTTCGATCATTATTATATAGAACTTTATAAAAAATAATAAATCAGCTCTTATATTATAGAAAATAACAACCAACAAATATTTATTATTGTGAATTTGATCAATTTTGCATATTTTGTGCCTGTGCTTACCTTAACGAAAATGCTAAAATTAATATTTGTGAAGATTTCAATTTAAAAATGGAACTTATTTTATTTTGCAATAATTCTCATCTTTTCATATTAAAAAAATCATTCAGTTATAATCGAAATTTTGAGAAAGTTTTCCGAAGGAAGAACAAACACAGCCACTCGAAGAAAAAAAAAGAACAAAAATGCAAAATAAAGTATTTAAAAATTATTGATATAAATACGTTTAGTTATGATTTATGAAGAAGCAACTCATGTAAAATTATACAACGAATAAGCTATTTAGATTTTAAAATATGTTTACAAAAATATTTCGCGGTTATCATTAGGATTAAGGAACATAATTAAAGAGTAAAGGAAATTTTGTAGATAGTAGTTTTTGAACCGGTTATTTATGATGTAAAATAAATAATCAAAATTTCTTGAATTTAACAAATATTCAAATAAAAAAAATCAGCTTTTGTCTTTTAATTTTGAGAAATTGGCGTAAATAATTCCTTTTCTGCTTTAGAAATCAACTATTGTAATTATATTGCCTATGCAAACAGGAAAAAAAAATTTTAAGTCTAAAGTCTGTTCAGAAATCAGCTTATGTTTTTGAAGTCTATTTGTAAAATAAATTCACCATATCATTTCGTATATGTTATTTCACCGAAATGCAGATACAATGAGTTGGACAATAAAGAAGTTTGGTCTACTTTTTCAAGTTAGTACAATAAAAGAAGTAGATTCATATTTCACGGATGTACTCTATAATTCGTCTACCTCTCCATTTTAAAAATTTTCAAAATTCAAAAAATGTAGAAAACATCTGATTTATTTTGTGAGGGATGAGTTATCTCATACCTCAGGGATGAGGAGGGGGGGGGGTCAAAAGGAATATTAGCCATAGTCAATCCAAGTTCAATTTATTCTGTGATACGAACAACAAAACAAATTCTATTAACTAGAGTTAAGTGATGCACCCAAAATACCAAATATGGAAAACAATAGCAAGGCAGACGAGATACGGGAAGACTATAAAAATCAGATCACTTACATCTAGGTAAAATCTTCTTAATTGACAAATCGTCAACTTTAATATGACAATAATTAGCTACGAAGTATCCACGCCTCACTTCACGCTTAATCTAACACTGCTAGCCGTAGCAGTCTCTTACCCCCTCTCTCTCTATATATATAATCTAATTTCTTAACTCGAAAGTTTAATCTTTATATACAAGTCTTAATTTACATACTCAGATCTTCTTCGAAGGAAAACTTTCAATAAATTAAATTTTAAAGACCCATCCTCCCCCCAAGAGGATTGTTAGTGAGAAGAATCTAAATAGACCCGTGGCAATTTGAAAAAATAATTTATTGTCTAGTTTTTAGTTCATTATTGATTAGCTGTTTATTAATGTCCCTCTCAGAAGTCACAGAAGGGCTATTGTTGACGGACCACCTAATTATGAACCATTTTCAGGAGATAAAGAAGACGACTTCCCTGACCTCACTTTCCTCTTTCGCACCATACCACGTGAGGACTTGAACCACCGCAGCTTTAACTAGAATCAGCCCTTTTCACGGTGGATCTTGAACATTGTCGGTCAAGAGTTCGAGCCTGGGACGACTCGTCTACTGCAGCTCAATTCAGGGTTAAATCAGTTGCATCTTACATCTTGTGTGTGAACCAATTTATATACAATTCCGAAAGTCAATTCAATCTAGGAGTCAGTTTTGATGGTCATGTCTAATGACAGCTCCGGAATAGTCATGAATAAAAACTGTTCCGAAAGTCAAATATAAAGTCAGTTGTTCAAGTCCGTTCGGTCTGTATTCATTTACAAAATTCAACCCAGTCTAAAAGTCAGTTCGAAAGTGAAGTTTTAAGTCAGATATTCAAGTCAATTATGAATCTAGGTGTCGGCTTCGATATAAATATCATTGAAATACTTATAAATTCTTTGACAAAACAAAAAGCTGCGATTGACTATAAAATTCGATTTTTGGAAAAACAACCAGATACTATAAGTTTCTAATCTGGAGCTTCCTTGCTTTAAATGAATTAAAAGAAATTTTACCTTAAAAGAAAAATTTATTTTTGTAGTTCTTTTTAAGGTTCAGTTTGAATAACGCGGAAATTAGGAAAATTGATAAGAAAATTAGAAAACAAATCAGAAAAATTCCTTCTTTTTGTTCAAATAATTCAAACGAAACATTCTATCTAATTCTTAACTCAAGTCGAATAAATAAAAAAAACCTTAAAGATTTTTTTTAAAAATTAATTGAAAGTTATCAATGATATGTAGAAAATTGTAATTAACCAAGTAAAAATATTTATATTATTTTTAAAAAAATTAGTTCAATATTTTTACACCATATAAAAACATTCTTCTTTCCCCTTCCTCTTTTGAAGTTACTTTTTTTGTGTGAATAATTTGACATTTTTAATTTAAAAAGTATAAATTCCACCAAACTCTCCTGTGTAAAATTGTCAAGTATATGTAATGAATACTAATGTTCCATAAAAAAACTACAGATATATGTTTAAAAAAATCGAACAAACAACTGTAAATTAGTATCCCTTTTACAAAAGAAAACATTTCGACTTCTCCAAACGAACGTCTTTTCGTACCTCCGCGGTAGACATTTTTTTTAATCAAACAACATTCCAAAAAAAGAGAGAGAGAGAGATAAAATTACCATTCGTTACTAAATTCAGTGATAAATTTCTTTGTGTCGATAGGAAAGAGAAAAAAGTTCCACACAAAACCACCAAAATACTTTTCCTTAACCGGAATCTTCCTCCATTAGCGGACAATGAAAATGTGATAATAAATACGACGAATGACGTTCCACTTGAACGAGCGCCATTTGCATGTTTTGACACCTGCAAAACGAATAATGAAGTATCAGATATCTATTACACTTCTCTCATCATAATTAATCTTTCTCCAGTTTTTCTAAAGCAACTCGATTTCTGATTCTAAATTACCTGGAAATGAAGCACTTGCGGCAATAATTTATTGTGATTCCAACTTCGAATGCTCTTATTACGTTTGTTTTCTTATATCGAAATGGAAAAGAACATTTATAGTGTGAAAGATCTTCTTCAAATGGCAGAATAATGATCAATAAGGTCATGGTATGCCAAAAAAAAAACCTAATAGTGAGACTTTTCTGATGACAATCAAAAACTGGTTAGCCAATTGGAAAAATTGTTTTGTTGCAGACCGAAGTTGGGATTCTCTTTTTATTACAGTTTGTATTTTTTTTTCTTTTACGTATAAATCTCATGTAAGTAACACCTGCGTTTGTGATGCTTGTTACTTTGCATCTCTGTTGTTGGGCATCATATCTATGTTCTTGAATACTTAAAATGATTTATCGAAGCAGGTTGTGTTCTAAACTTCCTAAATGGATTCGTGCATATTTAAAGTTCAAACGGAGTGAAAGGTGTGTTTATTATTTTTCAAAGATGAATTTATGGAAAGCGAACATTTTCTTTTTGAGATAAATATATAAATAAATAAATACAATCACTGTGTGTGCAAGTTACTTAAAGTGTTTTATAACATCGTTTTAGCAGCTTGTGATTTATAAATCTTAAAACGATGAAAAGAGAAAAACGAGAAGATAAAATGTTCGAATATTCCTTCGTACGTTTCGTTCGACACAAGAAATAAAGCTATTAATTCGTTCTGAATTTATAAAAGATTTTTAAATTCATATATTCTCTTACCAAGGTATGAAATTAATCACGCACTTTTCCATAAAAGAGCGATTTAATTTTCTTTAAACAAAAAAGAATATTGCTGTCATTTGTATTCAATCTAATGCAAACTTCTTGAAAAAAATCACAATCGAAAGTTATTTTTTAAATACTTTTATTCAGTGCAAACAATTTATTCATGATAAATAACCAAATCAATAGGGTGGATTGAAATTTTTTTTTCAGGATTTCAAAACGTACCTATGCGGATAAGATGTTCTCTGGTATTTAGATGAATGGAAAAATAAAGTAAAACATTAATTTTTATCTCTAGTACTGCCCCAAGGGAAATGAAAGTACTTAAGTGTTTTTTCGTAAGAAATCAAAATTTTTGTTTAAAAAAAACACATATTTTTGTACCTTTTTATATTTATCGCCTTCTAAATAGTTACTAAGACAACAACAA
This sequence comes from Trichonephila clavata, assembly GCA_019973975.1. Taxonomy (NCBI): domain Eukaryota; kingdom Metazoa; phylum Arthropoda; class Arachnida; order Araneae; family Nephilidae; genus Trichonephila; species Trichonephila clavata. The sequence continues at coordinate 20,346 of BMAO01022387.1, read as the reverse complement.
CAACAACAAAAAACAAGCACATTTAACAGGTTTTTTAGTATTAAATTAAGCAAGTAATGTAAAAAATTAAGTCAATTCCTACTTAGCTCAGTAAAAAAAAAATTTATTTTAGTTACTTTTTATTAAATATTTACAATTAATATATAAATACGAATATACATAGGACAGAATCACAATAGAAAGCGAATTTCCTTGCAATTTTTCTATTTTCCTTTCTATATATGGTATTGGACTATTATTTTTGTTTCTATTTATTAATTAATTAAATTTATTTATTCCAATCGAATGAAATAGTAAAAATGAATTACATTCTCAAAAATTAGGCCATTTCAGGTGGGATTCAAACCCACGACCTTTGGATTAGAAGTTCTACGTGTTATCAATTGTGCTACAGGGACACAACGAGTGGTTTTTCTTTTTTATATATGGTGTTGGACTATTATTTTTGTTTGTTACTATTTATTCATTGATTAAATTAAAAAAATGAATTAATATTTGAAAAAACCGTATTAACATCAAGTGTCATCGACTACAAGTTTAAAAATATGTATTTGAACTTGAGTGGATGAATTAAAAATATTTTATTAACGATTGAAAATTTGAACAATATATATATATATATGTGTGTGTGTGTGTGTGGAAAATGTGAACTAATTTTCGGAATTAAAAAGAAGTACTGTCGAAATGGCAATGCACGAGAAAGCGGAAGAAAACTTGTCTCCAACTGATTCAGCAGTGCGGGAAGAGAGTTAGGGTTATAATATTCTAGCACTGTACACATCGTACTACTCAGTATACAGTACTCATTTCTAGAAATATTATTTTATTTTGAGAAAAAAATCATCTAAGCGCAAAGTTAAATCATTTTCTATTTTTTCGAAAAATCAACCCCTTTTTAGCAATGCTAAATTTTGAAATTATTTTCTTTAATTCTTTTTCTCGTATTCCCCATACCATAGAAAAGTGCTCCCCGACCCCCGGGCCTTGGATCAAATGGGGCCGGGACGCTCATGGAACATTCAATTATTTCTATTTGAGTACAGTGGTGTATTTATTTCTATTTTATTTATCGTGGTGGGACTTCTCATGGAAATCACTTCTTTTCCATGTTAAATCAGAGGCGGATTAAGGTAGTTGGAGGCCCCTGGCGGTAAAAGGTTTGAGGCCCATGCGCTTAAAAATTGAAAAACTAAAATAGTGAAAGGAGTCAATTACTTTAAATTCTCAAAATAAAATCTATTGCAAAAACAAAAAAAATCATCGGCTAAAAAAAATCTTAACTGATGAAAAAAAAATTAAAAACCATATTTAAGAGCTTACAGTTTTGCTATACAGTTGGATTTCTCTTTGGCAAATTCCTCAATTATTTTCAACCTATCTATTTTGTCCAAAAAATTTTATTCTGTATATAATATGAACATGATTTTCACTTTCTCTTTTCTCCCATAGTACTTCTTAAATTATTTTTAGCACGTTTTAAAACTAAAAAAGATCATTCACTTGATGCATTTGATATCGGTATTGTTAAAAATATTTTCAAAAGCTTTTCTGCATTAGGATTTCTTTTACAACTCGATAAATTTCTAGCGGGGTTTTCATTGTATCTTTGTTTTCTTTTCATTTCTTGTTCCAAAGTGGCATGGTTGGTTTGTCACTGGCCTTAACGCTCATGAAGCTTGGAGCCCCTGGCGGCCGCCAGGTCCAACACCCGCTTAATCCGCCACTGTGTTAAATCATTTTATATTCATGTTTGGTGTAACTACATTTTATTTTGAAGGCATATTTAAGTACAACTAAATTAAAATTATTAAATCAAAACAATCTAAAATATAAATAATCAACTCCCCCCCCCACCTCTATAGCGGTTCGCAGTTAAATCATCAAACGTTGGCCGGTCTGTAGGGATACAAGGGTTGGGTAGCACTGCAGTACAACATTCATTCCGCATAGGCTACATAATACTTTTTTTCTCTATAAAACCGCGATCCACCGTACTAATCAAGCAATACAATTTTATTTTAAAATATATTACAGGACTGTTATGTTGCTTCCTTTATTAAAGAAATGTAACTTAAATTAGTTGTTAAGTCTAAAAATATACAAAAATTTATTTTTAAAAAAAGGAACAGTTATCTGAAGAGTCGACAATCAATAATATGTTTCTGGAATAAATGACGGAATTAAAATAAATCCACCAGTTAGATTAAAAGTTAATGTCATTCAATCCTATTGCATTTAAATGTCCCTAATATAACGAGAGTATTTTCAACAAACAGTTCAATCAAAAACAGTATGTCACCCTATCCATCAAAGTCCATGATAAACAAAAACGCAACGAAAGGAATAAACACTTCAATCAAAAAAAGAAAGGGATAAAAAATCCCCCATAAGAATCACCAACATCGTTACCAAAAACTAGAACAAAGGTATCGAGATTTCTAACCTAGTTCGAATCTGTTCGTCAAACTGGGCAGCACAATTGGCAATTTCCCTTACTGTTCGATTATAACCCACAGGGATTTTTTTTAATACAGAAACCTCTTCAGCAGACTCCACCCTAAAATACACTAATCAAGATGACAGCAAACGATAATTGTTTCTTCTATTCCATTTCGATCAGTTTGGAACGAGACATAAAAAAAAGGGAAAATGTTCTTTTCTCATTGTATGTGTTCGCTTTTAAATCTTTTCACACGATGTGCTCATGGAAATAAATTACAATCACTTTTGGAGGTAATTAACAACAATACAGGGAACAGAATTATTACCTCTGCACGTTATATGCTTTGGTAATGATTGTGTTCAAGAGGTGGCGATGCTATGCTTCATCAACATGATTGGGCCAACGTGACTGTGGTAATTTTGAGTGGGTTTTTTCTTCTCTCAGTTTTACAATACTTTGGAATGGTATTTCTTTTAGAGATGCCCATTCTTTCAATCTTATTCTGAATATTTTAAAGCTATAACACAATACGATTTTTTGTTTGTTTTTGCGGTGATTGAAACATGAACTCAAAGAAGATGGATGTTTTCTACAAAAGGATTGAAATATACTTTTTTTTAAAATTCTGGAAAGAATTTTTTCTGGTATAAAAATACTTTACTTCCTTGAGGTAAAGTAATACTTTTCTTCTCTTCTTTGCCTGCGTTCGGAAATGAGTTTTCTAAAATGCCATGCTGTTGTTAATTTTATGATATTTTGTTGGTGCTCATGACTCAAATTCATGAAAAACACCCATCAGGAAATTATATGTCAATTTAAATTAATTTAAATGAAGTATTATAGGTAAATTTTGATGAAAATTTTATTGAATTTCTAAACACTCTACATGGAATTCAAATCCAAATTATTTTTACAAATATATTTAACACAATATTTACAATTACCATAAAATTTATGGCTCTTTGCACATTTTCTTCACGAAAATTTTATAAAAATTCACGGTGTTCGTAACAATACTAACTATTGATGTTAGAGTTAAATCCTAAGTTCATCATACTTTAAAAGACGTATTCAAAATGTGAAAAAAAAGAAATACATTCTCACAATTTTGAAGTATCACGTTTTAAGACTGACGAGAAAAAAAAAACGCAGTCTTCATAAAGTTTTGATTCTTATTTTACTAAAATATGTTTAACATCAGATACTTAAAATTTACCATCCCGAGGTGCCCTAGTGATCTTTTCCTTTTCCCACGGGGTTTACTGTCTTTGCTAAACATGGGCTTCACGAACCCGGGGTACCCTAGTGATCCTTCTCTATTTTCGACCCTCTTTCTTGTCATTCAATTCATTCTTTCTTTCTCTTCCCGTCTAGACCACAGATATTAAAACAAATGTTTGGTGCAGTATAGCCGAAATCGGCTCTTGCGCCAATAAACCCCAAAATCACTCACTCACTTAAAATTCACCCCTTTTATAGAATAGCACTTCCTCGCACACGTTCTCTATCTTATTAAAGTTTCTTTCTTTTTGGTTGCTCAATTTTTTCCCCTGCACAAAATGAGAAAGATGAAATAAATTTTAAATTTCGATCAAACATTGATTCAGAAACCAAGATACCTTAAATAAATTTGAGATAAGAGACAATAAAATAAAATTGTTATTCTTTTTTTACCATGCAAATAATCCAATATTCTGTCATAAAGAGAGCTATTATTAACACTACCAATTAATTGATCAAGTAATCACTTTATTAATTTGGTTTTTGTAACAATTCACGCCTGCTTTCATCAATGATGAATTTAATTTTAAAAATAATCGTACCAATGGCAAAACGTTCTTTTTTTATTGTTTTATTAATTTTATATCGGTTATATAATTTATATTATGTAATGTATGTTTAAGTGTCTTTCCCTTGGTGGTTAAACCTGTTCTTAGTAAAGTTTTGCAATAGAAAAATAAAATGTATTGCGATTGAATGTCGTAGAAAGGGGTGTCATCTCATTTGCCTATCTTGTCATCTCCGATCGGGAATTTGAAACTCATTTTAAACTAAGACACGATTTATGTAAAAGAAAAAGTTTCAATGAAATTGTATTTGTTATGTGTTTTGTTAGTTTCAATGTGAATAATATTCAATTCCTATTCATTAAAATTGCAGTCCTTAAATGAACAGAACACATCGTGTTAATAACATGCGTTATATATTATTGTAGAAAATAATTTTTTTAAGTTTTCCTAATGGAAAGGTAGTGAGAAAATATATTTTTGTCTCACTGAATGTTGAATTGCAAATTTATTTTTTTATAAAATCTCCTTCATGAAAATAGGTTGAATCTTGACTGTAGAATCAGTAATTGAAAATTCTGGAAAGAAAGCTGTTTTTTGATGAAAAACAGATAAGATACAAATTAAGACATAACGAAACAGTAAATTTTTAAGGAAAAAGAGTTTTGCCTTGTAGATAATTGTGATTAGTTTCAATATATAACAGAATTTTTGAGTTATTTGAAACATTTTCCACCCAGTTTGACAGCACACAATCCTTTTGTAAATAAGCGAACTAATGCCTAAAATTTCTTCCGTTTTTTAATTATTGTATCAATTTACATTATATATAAATATTCTTTTTGAAAATATTTTAAAATTCTCTCGCGAATTGTTCTTTTAATAAAAGAATTTAAAATAATTTTTCTATTTAAATAATTTAAAAGATAGATTTTTAAATAGTTCTTAAAACAATTTTTAGGTTTTTTCAGTTGTTTTATAAAAAAAAGTATAATTCTTTTCTATTTTCAAGCTTACGATTTTCAGTAGAAACTCTTAAATTAAGAAAATAATTTAAATTTTTCGTTTCTTTAGATGCATAAATTTTGGAGCTTGAATTAAAAATATTTCTCCTTTTATCTTCTTTCTCTCATTTCATTCATAGAATCAGACATTCATATAGGATAAAAAGCTATATTTGTAATAAAATTCCCTATTAAAATCATTAGCTATCTAACCAAACTTTGTCGGCGTTCCTTTTGAAATCTGGGTACCAACCCACAAATTCTTGAGTTACAAAGAAACAGAAGAAAATTTAAATCACGTTCACTAACAATCCCAAACACTTCCTTGGTGGAATCTTGCAAGCTGTGAAAAAGCGGCATGATAAACTACGCAGCATTCTTCCATAAGAGTTCGTTGACAACTCCAATAAGCTATCCTCTTAGAGTAAAAATAAACGAGACCAATTGTGCAAAATATGGCGAAGAAAAATAAAGAAAAGAAGTGAAGAAGAGCGTAAAAAGCAAATGGTCTAAATGAGTCCAATGACATCCGACTTCTTAACAAACCTTCCGACGAAGCCTAAATGGTGTCGGGAAGAAGACACACATACAAAACCGACCAACAACAAATCAAAGAAAAGAATATATGAAGAGCTTTTTGGAAACATTTTTCACGCGCACACAACACCATCTCTTCTTTGTTGTTCGTTACCAAAAAGGACCCGGCTACCATCGGCAAAAGAGACGAGACTGGAGGTAAAAAAATACCTCGACCCGTTTCCATGATTTTTCATCTAAACGATGGACATTAAGCAGTGTCTGAGGGCCTGCTGTTTTCTCATTATTGGTACGGACATTTCTTATTTATCGCTCCAGAACTCGTAGGTTGTACTTATTTTCAAAAGAGAAGGAAGCGTTTTCCAAGGAATAAAAAAAAAAAAAAGGAGCGGAGGTATAAATTTACCCGCCCGACCTTCAAGTGCAACACCCTTGCGCGGAAAATGTATAGTTTTACATGCTTATAATGGTGAGATGCTTCGAGGTCAACCTTCCAAAGTGGAAAGTGACCTCCATCCTCTTTTCGTTCGTCCTGAAAATCGTTTTTATTTGGGATGTCCGAAAGGGTTGTTGAGGGTATGTTTTGGAACGTCGGCGGTGTGGTGAGAAAGTGGCAGGGGTTAACTGAAACGTCGGTGAGGGTTTTTGTTGAATACATCGCAAGTGGTTGGCTTGCTTTTGTTGTATAAATAAGTAAAGCAGTTTGTTCAATTTTTGATATTGGAAAAATTGTTAACCATTTCTAAAAGCTGATTCAAAAATGTCTTAGAAGTATTAGTTTATGAAATGTTTTTTTTAATACATCGAGACAATTTGTTGGTAAAAATATGAACAATATATTGAACAAGCACTATTACTCTAACACTAGGACTGTTGTATATATTTATAATTGACTAGTACAGTTCGGGGGGGGGGGGAGGATAGCTCCCATTAAATGGAACGCCATTCATTATTTATTAAAACCCTTTTCAGGAGAAGTGTTTTATTCTTTCGTGAGTTAATAATGAATAATCTTACAAAATAATACGTTCAGTGGAATACTGCTAATAACTGTTCAACGAATTTTTAATTGCTGACCGTGATATTTTTGTGAATGACAAATATGAGATTTTATTACAATTCTCCTTGGACTTTTACGTATTTTGATTTGAATTTATCTATGTAACATTAGAGCATGGGTTTCCCTTCCAAGAAAGTCTTGCCTTTTTGTTCCTCGAATGACTTTAAAGTAATGTTGAAGATCATTAACCCTTGTTGAGATTAGCTTCCCTCTCACAGATTAATGTGCAAATGGTATCTAAGTGGTCAAGGTATCGGATCGTGGCCGGCGTATCATGATCTCGAGCCAAGCACCACTAAAGACCCGCCGTATAGGGGAGCGATGAACGTTAAATCTGTCGAGAGCTCAAACGTCCTCCCGTTGGTGTGGTAGTTAGGAGAGGGGGTGCCAGCTCAGGTGTCGTCCAAGTCACTTAAATATGGTTCAAAATTAAGCGGTCCGTTGCCAAAAGCCCTCGAGTAGCTGAACAGTGCGACTTTATTATTCACTCACTCACAGATTAACTGGATCATGCATATGCACAGTATAAAAATATAAATGAAAAAATACAATAACATTAGGCTGGAATTTAGTTAGTTATATTACAAAATAAATTAGTAACAAATATATAATGAAGTTAGTGTACATGCTCCTTTTTCTACCACATTATCCCAAAATATAAAAATTATATTTACTCGTAATTTGGAACCACAGTCAAGTGATGACGACATTTGAGTTTGTATCCCCCCTCTTCGAACTTCCACATCATGCCAACGGGGGGACTTAGAGCCTTGAAAGGTTTAATGTGTATTAGGTTCTCTATACTGTAGGACTTCAGTGCCACTATGGCTCGAACGCATGTCACGAGTTCGTGACCATAACCATAACTGTGGCCACAGTATATGAGGACATTGTCAAATTAAACAGCTTTAATTACCTACATACTGATCTTTGAAGGAATAGGCACTTGAAACCACGCCACAGCGATCTTCTACCTCACCAGACAAATAAGAGATCATTTTTTAAGGTACCCGAACAAAACTTTTAACAAAATAGCATACTTTTTAACAAAATAGCATACAAAAACATTCTAAATGCTCTTTTAGGACTCAATACCAATAAATATTACTATTTAACTGTCAAAATTTAAAACAAATTACCTGTTTACAAAAATCACAATTGTAAGTGAAATTTAGCAATATTTTTGAAAAACTTCAAAGCAGTTAGAGTAAAAAGTAATGAACATATATTAGTAAGAGTATTACTAAAACAAATTAGATGCATTTGTCTAGAAAATGTACTAAAATTTTAATTAATTATTAAAATTTGAAAATTTTAGAGCTGATTGAGTAAACATTATAAGAAATGTTACATTTTTTATGAGACCATTATTTAAATAACAAGCCACAACTCAAAAAGTATTCATACAATAAGAAATATTTTAGTACATTCTCTAGAAAATTACATAAATATCACGTTCAAAAAGTTCTATAGAAATACATTCGTAATATTTTGAGTTATCAGACTCGTCTGATAGATTTTGAGCAATTTAAGTGCCCACTTCCGGTTTTTCTAACTTTTTTTAAATGGATTGTAACTTGGCCTCTAGGTAGCGTAGAAACAAAACAAAGTATGTTCCGTAAAGTCAAAAGATAGCTCTATTCAATGAAATAAAAAACAAAAATATATTGCATGACTGATTTTGGTCATTTTCAACGTGTTCGGATACCTTGAAAAAATGAATATTATGTAAAAAATTATAATAATAAAATTTTAACTTATCAATATAATTTTTAATCTTAAATAATAATTCATGATTCATTACGATATTAAAGTATAATTTATTTTAATACGTCCAGATAATTTTAAAAAAATTAGAATCAATAGAAATCCCGTGCGAAATTGACCTTTAAATAAAAAAAAAAAACATTTTTCAAATATATCCAATAGCAGCAAAGGTCTTATTTCACTACACATTCAATTTACTACGATACTTTTTATTGAAAAAGGCTTTCTACGTATTTTTATATGCAAGCCATGTATATGTCAACAGATTATCCTTTTTTTCACTACTCTTCTTTTTCTTTTTCCAAAATATACATGGTAAAAAAAAAATTCATATTTCATTTACAGTCAATCGTTGTTGAAATTCATGTCTATGTAAAAAATTCGCAACTTAAAATACATTTAAGGTCAAAATTTATGCAGAAAAGTTATATATATATAGCTTAGTGGAGTGATGAATTAAACTGGGCTTTTCCAGCTCGCTCGACTACCTATTGTCAACCATTAAATTTATTGAGTGACAGCAGATCGGCGGTACAAAATATCTTGTTGAGCATTTGAAATTTGATATAACTTTAAAAAAACTAGAATAGCTATTTAGCATAACAAATACGCTTAACTCAAACATGTTGGGAATACCAATATTTTTTCCCTTTTTTAAACTTTCTGAGAACTATAAAAGGATCGAATATGATATGTATTCCGTGATTTAAAAATTCTAAGAATAAAAAAATGGTGAGCTCTCTGAAGCAAGGGTTTTCCTTTGAAGTAAAAAAAGTAACTTTTCCCTATTTTTTACATTCGGCTCGTGCTATAAATAAAACTATTGTTGAAATTAAAATAGCAATTTTTATTCATTTTCAAACAGAGAACTTTCAGGTTAATTAATAGCATATTCTCTTAGTGAGAATAACTTCAAATAATCTGAAATGACATGTTCCAAAATTATTTGGCGGGAACTTTCAATCATACGTCTTATGCTTGCGAGTGTGTACGTAGGAAAATAAAGCTCTACAGAGTTTTGACTAATTTTTTTTTAATAATGTGTTATTTTATGCTTGGCTTTCGTTTCCACCTCTACAATTCTTTTCAATTCCAGTTCGCATTTTATTTGTCATGGTTCGCTTTGCACTTCCTTCGTTTTAACCATCGAAACAGATTTAATCTTTTTTCATTATTTGAATTTTCAGAAACGTTCGAATTCGTGATATTGATGGTGTAGATGTTTTGTGCTTGTTTTCCAATCACCTTTTGAATTTCAATTTTACTTGGTACATCACTCATCTGATTCGGATAGTTTATGTTATTAATTTATCATTCTTTCTTTTTATTTTTTGTTTTTTGAAGAAAAATGCACTTGCTTGTTTCCATATTAGAATAAGCTTTTTCATTTTAGTTTTGTTTTTGCACAATCTCTACAAACTTAAATAACAAAAAGTCGCATGTACAAGAGTTTGTTGTACATTGCGTAACAGATAAATTGATGAAAATATCGCATCGAATCACCTTAATTGATAATAATATCATTGCCCAATCAAAATCTATGTATAGGAGAAAAGCAACTTACTCTTTATAACGAGACAAGTGAGTGAATACTAACGTCACCCTATTCAGCTACGCGATTGCTTTGGGTGACGGACCTCGTCATTTTGAACCATGGTCAAGTGACGAGGACGACACCTGAGCTGGAGCACCTCTCTCCTAACTTCCACCCTACACCAACGGAAGGACGTTTGAGCTCTCGTCAGATTTAACGTGCATCGCTCCCCTTCACGGTGGGTCTTCAGTGGTTCTGGGATCGAACTCATAACATGCCGGCCACGAATCTGTGACCTTGACCACTAGGCTACCATAGCCACCTGAGGAAGTCAGACTAAATCCATAAGACCACTAACTCCTAAACAATCAGGCATCAGAAGTTGATCCAAATGATGCTCTCCAATCTCTCCGATCTCCACTCTTAGTGATGGAACATCTCCGGAAATATTAGACCTGCAAACATGAAATATGACAGACATGTTTCTTTTTCGTGTAAATCTCAGTTAAGAACAATTTCTTTAGAGAGGGGGGTGGGATCTAATAGATAAAAGTTTCGTTTTTAAACAATCACTTTCTCATAGTTGAAATTTTACAAACATGCTTCTTTTGTTGAGTAGAGATCCGCCAAGAACAAGTTTTATGGAATTCAAGTCCCAAAGTGGGGGGGGGGTGCCCCACCGTTTGAGATAAAGATTCCTGTGTTTGAATTATTAGATTTGAAATTCGTTAAGTATCTTTCTTTTGCTGAGTAGAGATCCTATATGAACTTGTTTAATGTATTTTTTAAATAGTTTCCCTTTCACATTTACTTTTTAAAAAAATGTTTTCATTTAATTTAAAATTTATGAATTGAATACATGAAAACAATTGGGTAATTTTGTAACAAGCGTTATGGAGTAATACATAACGCAAGCTGAAATATTCTACAAGTGTTTCGAATTTTAAACTAAGAACATTGTTCATTTGTTTCATATAAAGTGTTTCGATATGTTACGGATAAAAATTGTGGTAGCGGCCAATTTTTAAAAATAGATGTGTGAGCGACTTTCATTTGAAGTCGCTGCCTCACTGTCCTGCCTACCTAAGGGTGTGTGTGGGGGGCAAAGCATGACCAGAAACTTCCATAATAATTATTATTTTATTACTATTCAAGCACACTAATCAACCACAAGTTAAACTTCAAGATAATGCCTTAGGAGTGATATAAAGAAGGCAATGAACCCTAAGTGAACAAGCGCAAGTAATCAGTTTAATTTAACTAATCTATCTTAGATTATAAATTCTCAATCCACTAATTTAGTACAGTGGCAAACTCCCTTCTAAACTCAAGTTGTAAAAATTAATTAAACCTCACCTACGTATCGCCACAACAGTTTACCCGCTCTTTCTCTCTTACAATTACAAAACCTTGATTTTATATAGTAAAACTAATCTCCATATCAGGGTTTCTTCTTGGGAGATGGTTGTGAATTAACACGAATGCTAGCCCCAAAGTTTCCCCTAGAGGATTATTGTAAAGGTCACGTACAGATCAGTCACATATGTTTGAAGAATTTTTCTGATCTTTTATATTTTAACAGATACTGGTAATTAATTGATTTGGGATTTTAATATACCTAATTTAGTCTCATTGATTTTACACAAACAAATAAAATAAATATTCCATTTCATACATCCTTTTTTTAATAATCTGGAATACTTCATTGACGCATGCGCCCTGATGGCAAGGTCTGAATCGCTTAACGTCAAATTACGAGCATATTAATGATTTATTTTTAGTTTTTATTTTCTAGTTAGAGAAGACCAACTCATTTAACATTGATAATTAACATACGTGTTTTATATCTATTCGCTTTTTATATAGTTAAAAGAAATGATGCAGGAAAAGAAATATGTATAATTATATAGGGTATGAGTAGAAAGAACAGAAGATACCTCAGCAAACCTTGAACATCGCTATTGCGTCTTAGTTGTCGAAAAAATGCAATTAAAGCAGGTAAAAATATTATCATCTATCTCGCGTATTCCACATTCTTTTCGAGTCTATATATTTATCCGAGACTCCCTAAGAATTAACAGTACACGAAAGTGCAGACTATACCCTTAGTAATTACACAGAGGAAATAAAAGCATGAATAGTATAATGATCGGTTGGATAAGATATAATCGGCACGTAACAGCTCTTTTTCCTTAAATGCTTTTATCGATCGCCAACTGTAGCTAAATAGGTAAGAGCACGAAGAGCAAAAAATTCCATCTTAGTTATACTACTACGTTACAATTTCTGTAAACTTTAAGTCAGGCTGCTTCTTGGATTGACTGCAAGCTCTTGATATATTAATATAATATTCTATGGCGCAAAAAATAAATAGTTATTGTTATTCAAGGAATCCGACTACTCTAAAATTGTGAATTTTGCCAAAAATTGGCAAAATTTTTTTATGTTTTTATTTTGTGGGTCATCTTATTAGCTTAAAACAGTGCTTCTCAAACTTTTAATGTTTGCGGCCCAATTTTCAATCCTAATTTTCGTGGCGACCCCCTCCATACAATAACAATGTATTGAATTCAATAACAACGTACTTTGACGCTAAAACTACAATACGACTAAAATTATAAACTGTATAAATTATCGAGATAAGTATTAAATTTTGCATATAATTTTGTACAAGCCCATGTGGGGTCACTAGTAATTATTAAACTTGCTCTTAACTTAACATTGTTAAATTAATTATCTAATACATTGTACAGTATTGATGCATTCATAAGTATATTATATCATTGTGAATGAGTATTTTTTATTATCTCAGAAATTATTGTATTTTGTGTAATTCCCTTCAGTAAATTAATAATTTTTTAAATTCTCTATTTTCGATTTTCTGGTGCCCCCCGATAGGATTATTACGCCACCCTAGGGGTGGGGTACCCCACAAGTTTGAGAAACGCTGGCTTAAAAAATATCAAAATTATTATTTTTCTGTTCTTTAGAACAAAAACTACAATTGTTTTAGTAAAAGCAGATGCCATTAATTTAAGGAAGGTGGTGTTATACTTTAAAACGCGTTTTACTCCAAATGTGTGTTTTTTTAAAAATACTCAAACGGATCCAGCGATTGCTCAAAAAGTTTTGAAAATAATTAACTAAAATTTTTTGTGTAAGTTCTGTATAATAATAGAAGTGTTTTAACCTTCAAATTTATCAATCGCTGTTTTATTACAAAATTTATATTCCCTTATGGGAATATAATCACTGTTTTTTAAGCAATTTCATATAATATCTGAAATAAAATGCTCTAGTTTTTGTAAAAATGAAAATATTTCATATCCTGAAGGTCATTTTAAAAATGAATATCATAGCAACACATCAGAATTGAAAAATCGAAAATTTGTTCATAAATCTTTGGTACAGAATGGGCCGCGTTTATGTTATATTTTGTCGATTTTTACCCAATTTAGTAATAATAATCTCTTTTTCTCTTTTTGTAACTGCCGCTTACGTCATTACTTGGGGTAACCAAAAGTAATTAATAGAATCTCGGGGTAAATTAATATATTTAATGACATAAGTTAGCACAGTTACAAAGAACAGACACTTAGACAATTACAAGACAAACATTTAGAGAAAATAAGGGAAAATAAGTAAAGTTTACATAGTCCAGGATTGGACATCGAAACGGGGGAACGCACGCTTGTCCAGATCCAAACTCTCTCTGACGATACTACAGTGTTTCGTACAGTCACACTTCCGGTCCAAGACAATACTGTAATGGCGGCACCTACATTTCGGTCTTGGTACTATACCGTGCGTTACAAACTCCCCCTCTGGTTCCGTTGACGTCTCGGCTCGGAAACAGGAGGTACTCCTTTTTTTGGGGGGGGGCGTCCTCTTTTCCTTAGAGGAGCTTCTTCTAAGACCAGGGTGGTCCATACACTTTTCCTACGACAGGAATCTTTGATTGCCAGGGTGGCACTTCTTCCGAGACCAGGGTGGTCCATAAACTTTTCCTATAAAAGGATTTTTTTATTACTGGGTGGCACTTCATACGAGACCAGGGTGGTCTATATACTTTTCCTATTACAGGAATCTTTGATTGCCAGGGTGGCACTTCTTCCGAGACCAGGGTGGTCTATAAACTTTTCCTGTAACAGGATTTTTTTGATTGGCAGGGCGGCACTTCTTCTGAGACCAGGGTGGTCTATACACTTTTCTATAACATGAGTCTTTGATTGCCGGGGCGGCAATTCTTTCATGACCAGGGTGGGCTATACTTTTTCTATGGAAGTCGTTGCTATTGGATGGGGGCCCTCCCCCTGGTTGGAAACATGATTCTATTTTTTCCACATTGAATTAATTACAAATTTTTAACTTTGATTTTTAAATTTTATATGTAAACAGACCAAAATTAAATTTGACAAAATATTACTAACAGAATAATAGTACAGAAAATAATATCTTACTTTCTTACAGTATACAATTCAAAAAATTTCATGAATCACAAAAAGAAAAAAGAAAAATATTTTCGTTTTTATCATTTTTAATACATAATCAAAGTAAAAAACTTTTTCAAAGTTTTACCCAAAAAAAAAAATACATATATCATAAAAATGATCAGAAAACACTTTGGAAATATTATAGTTAAACAATACTGATGTATCTGAAAATTTCTTTACATATAAAAAAATACTCTATACTATAATGCACACTTGATGAATGACAATAAAATTCTCTAATTTCAAATGTGATAATTAATTTACAAATCAATATTAATGAGATTAAAAGAAAACAAATTCTTCAATATCAACTATCTTCTAATATAGTACATCAAACCAAAATAATATTTATATAATACTCATTATTAATCAAAAGGAATTTCAGCAGTTAACATGAAATGGATTAATAAAAACAATTCAAATACGTTTAAATAGAAATACCGTTCATAATTTAATTCATTCACTGAAGTTATCAATAGTACAAACTTGTTTACACTTAGTAGAAGTACTTGAAAATATTTTCCAAAATTTTTAAATAAAAACAGAAATGTATAAATACTTTGTAATCAATCATATACTTTCAAAAGAATTATTTTTATGTTAGGCATAAAAAGAACAGGAAAAAAAATTATTATAAGAATTGCAATAATTTCTTGATAACAAATCCATATATGTGTAATTAGCATAAAATTCTTAATTAGGAAGAAAATATGCACTCATAAATAAATAACCTTCAATTAGCTTTAATCAGATCAACCGATAGAATGAAAATTTCGTTTTCAAAAGATTAGGAAAACTGACAAATGAATATCAACTTTAAATTCAATTATGTTGTTTTCCTGTAACACACAATATATACTACGAATAATAATAATAATCTTATACACACACACAAATAACAGAGCATGATTATTTAGAATAACAACACTTATCTGTTAACAGGTTTTCTGGATGAAAATATTCATTCGCAGGGTGCGAATCCTCTTATTGTCAGGATGACAAACACTTCCACCCCTAAGGCTGTGGGGAAAAAAAGCGAGAGAGAGAGCTGGGGTCGGGCCGACGTTTAGGCGCCAATTGTAACTGCCTCTTACGTCATTACTTGGGTAACCAAAAGTAATTAATAGAATCTCGGGGTAAATTAATATATTTAATGATACAAGATAGCACAGTTACAAAGAACAGACACTTAGACAATTACAAGACAAACATTTAGTGAGAATAAGTGAAAATAAGTAAAGTTTACATAGTCCAGGATTGGACATCGAAACGGGGGAACGCACGCTTGTCCAGATCCAAACTCTCTCTGACGATACTACAGTGTTTCGTACAGTCACACTTCCGGTCCAAGACAATACTGTAATGGCGGCACCTACATTTCGGTCTTGGAACTATACCGTGCGTTACATTTTTAATTTTAGTATATTTTTCTTAAAATGTACTAAAAAAAATCTACAAACAACACAAAAATCCCCATATCTCCATTTTTTTTTTAAAAAGTTGTCGTAACCAGTCGGATATCTTAAGCAAATTATAGCACACAACCTTTCAAAAGGTGACGTACAAGCGATGTTTTGTGTCCAATTTTGAAAAGAAGTGAAGACAAACGTAATGTCTGGAAAAACTGCTCTTTAAAAAGTTAAATATTGAATTTAATAGGATTTCATCCTGAATAATTTTGAAATGAAGAGCTATAGTTTCTTGCAAAAGTCTATTACATGCTAAAAAATTATGGAATTTAGTGAAAAACAATTAGACAAAGGATTTTATAAAGAAATTTGTCCACTACTATTTGCGACACATTGGTGGCATTACTTTTCTATATTGCCAAGTTGTCAAACACTAGAATGAGAAGCAACGTCAATGAATTTCGTTGTACATTTTTATTGTACATTGTCAACAATAATCTCTCATGTAGGTAAACAAAATAAACGTATAATATTGCAATTTTTTTAGTTATGAAATTTTTTTTTAAAGAAACCTTAATATTTGAACGTATTGACCCGATTATCAGATTTAAAATTTTATCTTAATTACACGAGCAGAACAACAAATACAGATTTAATATCATTTTTGAATTCAACTTGTAACTGCATCCATCATGTGACAGTCATGAATGCAGCCCATTGGTCCAAAAAAAATTATTTTGCTTATATTTCCTCCTTGCAATAACTCTCTGCAAATATTTTCTGTTTACTCTTATATTTAAATTAATTTTACTAAATCGTAATTTGAGAAATGCGTCGTGTAAGAAAATAGGCTTAAGGTATAGAATTTCAGGTTTATATTGTTATAAATTTAAGCGTAGTTTCCCCTTGTAAGGCAAAAAAGTGTTACAAAAGGTGATTGTAATTAAAACACCACTTTGTAAAAGTCTAAATTCATGACGGATACATGATTATTGTAATCTCATGATCTCCATTGAATTCGAAATTGATATTAGACTTAAACTTGTTCGACTTGTAAAATTTAGAAAAAAATTTCAAAGTGAATAAACATGTCCAAATATTGTGATTCCTCAAAGGATTTTTAAAACTAAAAATTCTTAAGTAAAACGTGTGTTCTTAATCAAGTGCATTTTGTTTACCTATGTGCATTATTATTGTTGACATATGTGTACCTTTTAAAAAGAAGTTTCTGCAAAAAGCAAAAGTTGCCAACAGCGAAGCGCAAAAACTGATTAGTTGAAAGTACGTGATTGCTTTTATCGTGTGACTACGACGTCATATAAATTTATAAACTGATTGGCTGGAAACAGTTGATATCAGTTATCATGTGACTATGACGTCACATGAATTTAGCTTATTTAATGTTACTATTATTTTTACTAACTAAAGGAACTCAGTCATTTTCTCTCGCTTTTAAGATGTACATACAAATCTAGTAAACTCTAATGACAAATAAAATAAATTGTTTAAGGTATTCGATTGATTGCAACAACTTTTTTTTTTTAAAAAACAGAGATATGGGGATTTTTTGTTATTTTTAGATTTTGTTTAGTTCATTTTAAGAAAAAATATACTAAAATTAAGAAGAGAAAAAGAAATTATGATTAAAATGGGGAAACAATGGGCAAAAATTGACAAAAAAATAATACAAACGCGGCCCATTCTGTACCAAAAGTTTATGAACAGATTTTCAATTTTTTTCGTTCTAGTATGTTGCTATGTTATTCATTTTTGAAATGACCTTTAGGATAAGAGATAGTTTAATTTTTGAAAAAAACTAGAGCACTTTACCTTTGTTATTACATGAAATTGCTTAAAAAAACAGTGGTTATATTCACATAAGGGACTATAAATTTTTGTAATAAAACAGTGATTGATAAATCTGAAAGTTAAAACAGTTCTACCATTATACAGAACATACACAAAAAATTTCAGTTCATTATTTTCATAACTTTTTGAGCAATCGCTGTTCCCATTTGAGCATTTTTAAAAAAAAAGAACTATTTCGAGTAAAACGCATTTTGAAGTTTTACATCTTGTTTAAAGCAATGGCATCTGATTTTACTAAAACACTTGTAGTTTTTATTCAAGTGAACGGAAAATAATGAACTTGGTGTTTTTAGAAAGCTAATAAGAAGGTCTATAAAATAAAATTTTAAAAAAATTGTCAATTTTTGGCAAAATTCACAATTTTAGCATAGTTTTAACAGTCTCTGAAACGTGATAAAGCGAGAAATAAATATTTTTAAACAATAGTTTCAACTACTAAAAATGCACAAAAAAAAAAAAAAAAAAAAATCACATCTACACAAAACGCAGAATCACAAATTACAAGTTCATAATAATGAAACGACTGTGAATATTTCTTTCCATATTATATTGAACAAGTACTTTCTTTAACTGAAAACTAGATTAGATGCTAGTAAAATTAAAATGACTCGTACATAGTCCTGGGTGTCACAAATAAAATTGAAACTAGAGACTTGTCGTCTCCTGTCATGTCTGGCGAAATTTTCACTAATACATTCGGTCAGTCTGATGTGAAATTGGCAGCTACTCAAACGTTGGGGTCATATATCACCCTGCTGACCACTGGGGCGTAGTTAAAAATTCATTAGGCGCGACACACCCAGGTTCAGTGAAGCCTGTAGTTTGAGAGTAGTTGATGCTAAATCTCCATAGTAAAATAAAATTGCTTGTTGGTATACTAATTTCCTTCTATAGGATGTTAATACAGCCAATATTTTATAAAATGTCGCTGTCATTGATTAAATCTAGCTTAAAGCCCTTTATGCTAATATCAAAGGCTTTGTCATTTTAGATGATAATCATTGCTTCCACTTTTTTTTTAAAACGATCAACATGAATGCGCAAGCACAGGTCTTATAAAGGATAAAAATGAAACAGGTTTATTTTGTTAATTTAATTTGCTGTGTGGAAAATATTTTTTTTATTTCGTGTTGAAATAGTTACATTTGAGGTTCAGTTGAATCCAACCTAACTATGTACAATTATGTGAAATTTATTCACAATTATTTTTATTTTTAAAAATGATAAAAAAAAAAATGTCAAGCATAAATGCATCCACAAAGAAATATTTAATATTTTTTTTCTAAAAGCGGTTATTATACTAAAAATATTTTTAATAATCAATTACAAAAACTCAGTTTTCGAATTTTATTACTGCTGTTTCTAATGCCACCGATCTGAAGGTGTCAGATCGAGGCTCAAGAAATTCACCGTGGTAAAGGGCAAGTGGTAACGACATCGTCGTTAGCTGTAACTTTGAGCACCATACAGGTAACAGTGCGATTTGGCTCGGCTCACCTCAATTTTGAAGGAGAACACCCTGGGTATGGGCATCCACTCCCCTCTTTTCCCCTTCCACCAACCTCACAAAAGGACTTGCAGCTTCGACGGCTGTTTAGGGTACCCTCATACCGTAAAGGCACTATACATTTACAAACTTCAAACTTTTAAACTTCTTTTTATTCCTGTAACCGGCGATGTTTAAGTGGAATTCTGGTTTAACCAAAACCTTTTGTTTTTAAATAAAATAAAGATTCTGACACACATGAATCATCACTCCTAGTAATAAAATTCAGCCGCCCATCCGGTATAGTGGTTAATGACGCTGGCAGTTGTACCGTTGGGCCTGGGTTCGAATCCCGGAGAAGGCATAGATGTTTGTAAATGTATAGTACCTTCGCGGCATGGGTGTACTCTAAATAGCCGTCGAGCAGCATGTCCTCTCGTGAGGTTGGTGGAAGGGGAAAGAGCATTGATATATATTGTGAATAATTGGGCCTCAAAATCCTTCCGTGATGTGGTGTTGAAGTTCAGACGCCACCTCAGGTATAATAGTTATAGAATTAAGGGTTTTAGTTATAAAGCATTGGGGTGGTGCACCACTGACGAGGTGTCGTTAAGGCTGGATTACAGACGGGAAAGCTGCGTAGGACGCATTGTAATTCTCGTTATCTAGAGCTTTGATAGGTCACTGAAGGTGTGACAGTGTACAAGCCAATTTGGGAATCAGGCTGAGGGAAAGTCTGAGAGTCTCTAGGAGAGTCTGTGATGGAATGTCTTAGAGTGTTGAAGTTTGTTGAAGCGTCTGGTTTCCCCCTTTTGGTGTCTCTTTAAAGATGGAATACATCATGCCTTTCCAAGCAACACGTGACTCAAAATCACTTCTGTTTGAATGTAGCTGGGATTACTATTTGGTCATTGGTCCTTGTTACCCATCGTACGGTGGACTTTGAAGCCGAAGACT